>APFE030556099.1:19440-46817 GCA_000404065.3 Pinus taeda | reverse complement strand
ATGAAAAGAATGATAAATTCATGCAAACAATTCTTACTAATGGTTGTAAAGGAAAAGAAACCTGATAAAACCAATGTATTTGAGGGTTGTAATGCTAAGCAACAAGCTAAAATAGAAAATATTGTTTCATAGTATGATGTTCTATTTCAAGAACCTAAAGGTCTACCACCCAAAAATGAAATAGTACATGATATTATTTTGCAGAAATATGTTACATTGCTTAACATTGGAATGTACAGGTTGTCTGCTTTAGAGAATGCTGAAATCAAGAAGCAAGTGCAGGAGTTGCTTGAGAAGGGGTTCATCAAGCCTAGCACATAACCATGTGGGTCACCAATCATTTTGGTGAGAAAGAAATATGGCTCGTGGAGAATGTGCATTGACTACCGAGCACTGAATAAGATAACAATAAAAAATCATTATCCCCTTCCTCACATAGATGATATTTTAGATCAATTGAAGGAAGTTGTTTATTTCACCAAGCTAGATTTGCACAGTGGATACCATCAGGTCAAAGTTGCAGAGCAAGATACATGGAAGACTGCTTTCAAAACAAATCAGGGATTGTATGAATGGCTGGTTATGCCTTTTGGTCTAACTAATGCTCCTGCTACTTTCATGAGATTAATGAATGATGTACTCAGACCTTTTTTTGATGATTTTGTTATTGTGTATCTGGATGACATTCTGATTTTTAGTAAAACGTGGGAAGAACATTTAAAGCATGTTAAGCAGACATTAGATGTTTTGAGATGAGAAAAACTTTATGTTAAACTCTCCAAATGTGAATTTGGCAAAACCTCTATAAATTATTTGGGTCATATAGTAGGGGGAGGTGAATTGAAAATAGATCCCTCTGAAGTGGCAGTCATCATGAACTAGCCTAAACCCAAGTCTACTATAGAAGTGAGAAGCTTCTTAGGAGCAGCACAATATTGGAGGAAGTTCATTTCAAATTTTTCCTCAATTGCAGCTCCCTTACATGCTTTGACAGATTGGACAAGGTGTTCCAGTGGGGAGGCAAACAATAGAAAGCCTTCGACACCTTGAAAGAAAAGATTAGTACAACACCTGTACTAGCACTACCAGATCTACAAAAACCATTTGAGATCCAAACTGATGCTAGTGACTATGCCATGGGAGCAGTGTTGACACAACACGGTAAACCCATATGTTATCATTCTTAGACTTTTAATCCTGCAGTAGTTAACTATCCTACATATGATAAAGAATTGTATGCATTAGTTCAGAGTGTGAAAAAGTGGAAACATTAATTAATGGGCAAAGAGATAGTAATACATATTGATCACCAACCACTTCAATATCTACACTCCCAAACTAAGTTGCAACAATCAAGACATTATAGGTGGATGGGTTTTCTACAACAGTTTCAATTGGTCATCAGATATAAAAAGGGCATACATAGCAAAGTTGCAGACATGTTGTCTAGACCCATTATAAATGCATCTACTATACTTAAGCATAATTTTGTACTACATGAAAGCTACATTGAACAATATGCTCAAGATATAGGTTTTAAAGATGTATATGCAACTTTGAGTCAAGGAAAAAGGGTAGAAGAATTGGATTATCATGTTAAGGACCGACTCTTGTATCATTGTGGGAAACTTTGCATTCCACAAACAAAGAGAGAAAAGATAAGTAGAGAGGCACACACTTCTTTGATATTGGGTCACTTTGGGGTAAGTAAAACAGTTGCACAACTGCAAACATTTTGTTATTGGTCGAAAATGAATGAGACAGTTTCTAGATATGTAAAAGGGTGTACTATGTGTGCTAAAATCAAGCCCATCAATAGAAAACTAGGCTTGTACACTCCATTACCAGTTCCTTCTCATGCTTGGGAAAGTGTTTCCATGGATTTTGTTTGAGGACTGCTTAAATTTAGGAAAGGTCGTGATTATCTGTATGTGGTTGTGGACCAGTTCAACAAAATGTGTATTTTGATACCTTGTAATAAACAAATTACAACTGATCAAACTGCAAAACTATTCTTTGAACATGTAGGGGTTCATTTTGGATTACCCACTTCTATTGTATCTGATCAAGACACCCGGTTTGTGGGGAAGTTTTGGTCAAGTCTGTGGGAGCTGATGGACACCCAACTGAAGAAAAGCACAGCTTTCCATCCACAAACCGATAGCCAAACAGAAGTAGTTAACAGGACAGTGATCCAGTTACTTAGAGGATATTGTAGCAAACATCCTAAGCTTTGTGATGAGCACTTATGTTATGTGTAGCATGCTTACAACAAAGAAAAACACTCTTCTACACACAGATCTCCTTTTGAGACCTTTTTTGGTTTCATACCAAGGTCTCCTTTGGATTTTGTCTTTGGTAAAGATACCACAGTTGATGGACACAGTGATGTGGACAAGGCAACTAGGTTCATTGAATAGATCTAGGAGATCCACCAGGTAGTACAGGAACAACTGGAAAAGAGCCAAGCCAAATACAAGGCAAGGCATGACAAGCATCGGATGGAGCATAGTTTTCAAGTTGGAGACTAGGTCTGGCTATATATCAGCAAGGACATGATGCAAGGTGAAGGTAAAAAGCTAAAGCCTATCAAGTATGTACCTTTTAGGATACTTGAGAAGATTTGTGAAAATTCTTTCCATCTTGATCTACCAGCTTACATGCACATCTACTTGGTCGTAAATGCAAACTGCTTGAGATTGTTTGAACCTTCAATGATTGAGGATCCCGAATCGCAAAGTCACTTACCTTCTATTGATGACCTGCTACCTGAATATCTGAATAAATTGCAGGAAGACACACTCTTGGATAGGAAGGTGAGGAGAACACACAGGGGAGATGTTGAGTACCTTAGAATTGGACTCAAAGGCTCGAAGCCAAGCAGTGTAAAGTGGATTGAGATTGGGAAAATGAGACAGTAGTAACCTCACCTAGTCAATGCTAGAAAGAAAGCCAACTTTTGGTGGTCCAAAAGCTTTTCATTGGGAAGGCCGTGATTCAAATTGGATCCATAAAAGAGCTATAAAGATAACCATGACTATATCAGGTTGAGAAAAACTTCTAAAAATTCCAAAATAGTGATCAAAAACACCCTGAACTAGTGGCAATGGCAGTTAGCATGGAACGACGAGGACCCCGGTCAAAGTGCGCTGATCGAGGCCCATGAAGACTACGTGGGAGGCTGAATTAGCCCATGGGAGCCTCAAATCAGGAAACAGAGGTGGATTTTGATGCGTGATTAGCACAACACTGGGTGAAAAGGGCCGAAACGGGGAAGCCTCGAGCACTCGGATGCATGGGGAGCCGGAGAACCACGGGCGAAAAAAAGAAAAAAAAGTGCTAAAGGATAAGGCAGAACCTACACTTCAAAAAATCAGCGGTATTGATCGAGGTACCCCCGAATGGTAAGCAGTTTTGGAGAAACTGGAGTGATCCCACTCAACGATCAACGTGTGGCAAGTGGAGGAGAGAGAAAACCGTCGTTGATCGCTTGCTAAAGGTCAAGCAAGTCAACCACGCGAAAGATGTGTATGGTGTCAAATCTGGAGGCCCTAGATTGGATGATCGTGATCGCGCTCGATGGGGGAAGCAGAATCGATGAAGGAATGAGCCATGATTTAGAAGGATTTGAAGTCCATTTTGGCTACCATGGTGGAGGAAGACTTCATCCACTATGTAACCGAAGAACCGAACTGACGAAGCAGGCTGGCACATTACAGGAAGACATGTGGCTGCTCCTTGTGAGCCGATGATGACGCTGAGCCAGGGAACTCCAAGCACAGTTGCAGAATGCGATTCGATGGAGGTAGAAGAGGAACTGAACAGGCATGGAAATGAATGGGTTAAAGCCATGAACAGAGACAAAACATATAGAAGAGAGAGATAGAGGAACCAAAATCTTGAGAGGAGGATGAAACACAGGGAAAAAGACAATGAAGCAAAAGCAGAAGGGGACAGAGGGCCGAGCTGACCAAAGACAGTGTTAAGTAGCAGAGAGCTTGAGGGATTCAAGCCATCCTAAAGAGGATCTATCTGGACTGAGCACCCCATTGGGCTCTTTCCATTGTAGACCAGAAGGTCACAGAGCTGGTACGTAAACGTATCTGTGCACTCCAGTAGCATGGGGAATCCAAGGACCAATCTTCCAAGCAAATCTATTTTAGGTGACTTATATTGAGCTCCTGCATTGTAATTTTCTGCTTAAAACACAATAAAATAAGGCCACCACTGAGGCTGGACCATAGATGTAGCCCTGGAGAATAGGGTGAACTTCTTATTAATTTCTTGTGTTGTTGTATTTGCTTAATCTATTTCTCTGTTGTCTTTCCATTCAATTGTCTGTGTATTGGTAATCTGATTGATATGTTGCTTAAATAACATAGAAACACACCAACATATGAGTCTGTAATATGTTCATTTAATAAATATTTAACTAAGGTTACTCATAGGGTGATTATCAGATCAGTGCCCAATACTAGATGATTGACCAAGATGCGAAGTGATAACACGCGTTTGAGCCTGAGTCGTTCCAGTTAAGGAATCCCTAATCTGAGATTGTAATTGAGCCATAGAGACAAGAGGCTATTGTACTGAAACTTGGGAAATTTGAGGTTGATGTACAACAGGCTGTGCTTTTACTTGCGACATAGTCACAATAGCAGGTGTAGTGGTAATATTCGACATAGGTTGGGCTGCTTACATTGAATATACAACTTGGTTGTTGAGGCAGTATTGGTATCGAACCACTAGATGTAATTCTTGTTTGACCTGAATTTTTTTGTGAGCTCTCATACGGTTGTTGTCTAGGCAAGAACAATGAAAAAACATACTGCACCCCATATGGTGGAAATCCAGTGCTCAAAGGATAAATGGGTCTTTAAAGACTAGGCTGCCCAAATTGAAACTGGTATGCAGGATCAATTTGTTGAGCTCCAACATAAGAAATTCCAGATAGGATCCCGAAGGAACAAACAGGAACAGACCATGTCATCAAAATAGTCCCTGGATGGACTCCATCTAGTGATTGATAACTACCTGGGATAGATGGTATACCAGCAAACATCGTAGGAGTGGTAGCAGGAAGTTCTGTTGTGGCTATATCGAATGACACAGTCCTAGATGTTGACGATTGTTCAGACATATTTAGTCTATCCAAAAGATTTCCTAGTGATTCGATTGGAACTTACGATGAAGGATGATTAAAAGAACTAACTTTAGGAATAGAAGGATATAAGTGGATCCCAGTTCCAAAATGCAATGGAGTACTAGATGGAAGATCCTCTACGACCTCTTCTATAGCAATTAGTCCAGGTGGAAGAGATAGACTGTCAGGTCCATAAAATATTTCTGGAGCCGAAGAAGGTATAGCTTCTACAGTGACAGATACTGGAGGGGTAACACCTTCTGAATTCTGGAACTCAACTTCCAGATGTTTAGGTAAGTGAACTTTAGTTTCTGGATCAACTCTTGTTGGCACTGTTTCAGGTATGGAAGTGTCTACCATTACACTAGGATCAGTTCTAATGTCCTCTTGTAACTGCGGAACTTATTCTATAAAGGTAGACGTACCCGAAATGATCGGAGTAACTCTAGTCTCAAATGATGTTGGAACACAAGTTTCAAATAAAACAGGAGAGGTGGACTCAGTTAAAGGAGACTGTTTTGCTTGAAATGGTTTCATTTCTGGAGTCAAAGACAGTTGACTTGCTAGTCTCTGCGAATGATGGGGTTCTAATTGACTTTCTTCCACGATTGCAGATTACTTAATCAACTCAAAATTAAAAAGTGGAAAATGTTATTCCGAATTAAATAAATTTTAATGACTCTTTGACACATCTTTTCTTTTTCAACTTTTAAGATTCGAGAAAAAGCTAAAGATGACTCTAGTTGCCATCAATTTTTAATGAGCCTGAAGTGACAAGTGCTCAGATGGAACTTTTCTTTTAAGGAGTTGAAAAGGAACGAAAGTGACTACTCTAGAAATTTAGATAGAGGGATTACCAAACCAATCGCAAAAATGCAAAATACACCTTCGTGGTAAATTAAAGAGAAATTACCGAGGACTTATGTAAGACAGTCAATCTTCCTGAATGTTGTATTTAGTGCATTGCGATCGATAGGGCGGCAGACACGGCTTCCTATGGATAAAGGATGTAAGACTATTGTGGTCTCCCAATATGCTCAACGGTATGGGGAGCACAAGTCCGTACTAGAAAATGTCATATCAAAGAGGCGGAATCACCCAACCTTCGATGAAAACAATAGTTACCAGGTTTTACAATGTTGGAACACATCTCTATCCGAGACTTCTAGATATGTTGCGTTAGGTTCCAAAGTGTTTTTATGTTCATTGAGATTTATTTTAGAGTTGATCTTGTTTAGAAGTTTGTCTTTCAAGGTTCACTGTGTGATGTAGATGTAAAATTCCTAAATATTCAATCTAGAATGATAAACATTCGTTTATTTTAGCAATGAAAATCCTAGCTACTAAGGAAAGAAGATTACGATTCTTTCAACAGAGAGCAGAGAACACACACTAAATGCACTTTTCCTAAATCATTTTCACACGCAATATAAATGCAAATGCATATGCATGTATTTGTTTTTTCATTTCCTTAATGTGAGAATTCCAAAAAGGAGAACTAAGTATAGATCTGAACTATTTTCTTCAAAGCGACACTCCAACAATTTCTTTTCAAAATGAAACGAAGACTAAAACGACACTTTTCGATTTCGAATAGAAAGCTACTTTCGACACTTTAAATATTAACAATTAAAATAAAATACAATGGAAAAAGGACAATCGACTATATAGAGGAGGAAGACTTTACGAAACTCTTCTTTTTGATTCAAAACGATAGTTACGACACTTCTTTGCATCAAAAACAATAGTTCAATTAAGCTACTTCTGACAAAGAAAGACTGTAAATGATAGACAAATACATAAAAACATTTACAAATCCCTATCAATGGAGGCTAGATAATGTAAAGGAAAGAGGCTTCGGTAATGAGATACTGATCATGAGCAGCAAAACTACTGAATAGAGCCGAAAACAAGGAGGAAAAAACCAAATTTCAAAGAGAGAAACAATATCATTCAGTGATCGTACCTATCCTTAAGGGAAACAGGGATGCATCTCACTTGCAACACATGGGAGGTTTGAAGCATACAGGCTGCCAGTTACAGAAAGTGTGAAGGGCTAGGGAATGAAACTGAGTTTGGTTTTTGCTCAAAATTTGTAGCCAAGTTCAATGATTTAGGCTGAGCTATGATAGACAGTAAAAATAAAAGTACATGGGTATGATCTTATGAGGTTATTAAGCTAGCACAAGGACATTTAGGATGCTTGTGAGTCATATGTTCAGTTCATAAACCAACCCAGAGATTGATTAAAGAAGCATTCATCTACTTTGCAGTTGCATAAAAAAAGCAGTTTGAAGGCTAGTTGGCTAACTTCAGGCTCCGTCTTTTCGATCTGCTAGTCCCATTAAGATAGGTAGCTATCTTAGAGACAAACAATCAAAGCAAATTGTGATTTCCTTTATGTATGATAGATAAGAGAGGAGCAAAGAGGACCAACCTGGATCTTCCGCTTGGCTCCTTGCTTGTTTCCTCTCCCCCTTGATAGAACTTGCCACTCCTCTCCTACTTGTCCTGCTTTAGAGAATACCTGTAGAGTCAAAGCAACAAAACACCATCAAATCATCTTGATCTATGATATCATAAACAATGTAGAATTAGAAATACATTGACCATACAATTGTATCCACAAATAACAAGATTCACAAATACATGATTATATGGAGGGAAACTCAAAGAACTTTATTAATAATAGAAATATAAGAGAGGATTACAACCTATTTGTCTGATCCAGCATCATCCTCCCAGCATAAAAGCCCTCTTCACCTCATGAAAGCAATATCACCCAACAATACAATGTCTCTTCTCAAAAAGAAACCAATAGCACTTCCTTACAGATCACAAAATTCCAACCTCCAGATCTCAGATGAGGGATCCATTTATAGATATTTGCAAGTGTGTGAGTTAGCTCTAGGTTTCTTATTAGTGTCATTCCAATAATAGTTCTTGGTTCCACTTGGATATTTCATTGATCTCTTACTCATGCCTGGGAAAATTCAGAGAGGCAAGTGTCATATGAGAAGTTTCTAGAAGATTTCTCGGGCATCCACTTAGAAAAATGACTCTGCCATTCGTGTATTCTCACTCATGACCCCCCATGGAATGCTTTTTCAGTATGCATCACACTTGGCTAGTGTAGCAGATAGTATGCATCGCACCTTGACCATGGAGTAGTCAGTATGGTCCAGGTTTGGCCAGTTCTGAGTTGTTTTTTAGTTGGAACTTCTAGGAAATGATGTAATCAGTTGACCATGATCCTTTAGGGTATGAAACAACAGTTTTAGGGGTTAAGGAGCCCTTGGTTTATTGACATATGTGATTGGGGTTGCAGTGCCCAAATATGTCTATAACGCGTGTTATTTGATTCCCTATTAATGTTATTGAAGTTACTATTTTATCATTTTAACTCTTGGATTTTTAAATCAGGAATTAATAAAGTGGATTAACAACATTGGTATCACTTAAAATATAATGATAATATTTTGGACATTAAGGGTTTTGATTTAAACTAAAACATTAGGGATTGAGATTAGTTGATTCTGGTTGGAAGATAATATTTTTTTGAATTAATAAATAAGTATTAATAAATAAAATTTGTTGTTCTACAGTTGAAAATCATAATGGGTGACACTAGAATAAATGATACTTTGCCGAAATTTAGAGGAATTAGATTCAAATTAAAATTTTCTAAATTTAAAATATATTTAGAGCCGATCGATTCCGAGAATCACCCAATGTAAACAAGAAAAACTTTGATCTTGTTATGCTGCAATTATTATAACGGTAACCACTCCAAAATGATGCATGTAGATTTATTTGATTCCCTATTAATGTTAAAAAAGTATCATGTTATTTGATTCGATGTTAATGTTACTGAAGTTACTATTTTATCATTTTAACTCTTGGATTTTTAAATGAGCAAGTAATAAAGTGGATTAACAATGTTGGTATCACTTAAAAGATAATGATAATAATTTGGACATTAAGGGTTTTGATTTAACCTAAAACATTGGGGATCGAAATTATTTGATTCCAGCTGGAAAATAATATTTTTTTGAATTAATAAATAAGTATTAATAAATAAAGTTTATTGTTCGGGTGACACTAGAATAATGACAGTTTGTCGAAATTTAGAGGAATTATATTCAAAATAAAATTCCTAAATTTAAAATATATTAGCAGCAGGGCGATTCCGGGAATCGCCCAACATAAACGATAAAATATTTGATCTTGTTATGTCGCAATTATTATAACTGTAACCACTCCAAAATGATGCACGTAGATTTATTTGATTCCCTATTAATGTTAAAAAAGTGTCATATTATTTGATTCCCTGTTAATGTTACTGAAGTTACTATTTTATCATTTTAACTCCTGGAATTCTAAATAAGGAATTAATAAAGTGGATTAACAACTTTGGTATCACTTAAAATACAATGATAATAGTTTGGACATTAAGGGTGTTGGTTTAACCTAAAACATTATGGATTAAGATTAGTTGATTCTTGTTGGAAAATATTATATTTTTGAATTAATAAATAAGTATTAATAAATAAAGTTTGTTGTTCTATAGTTCAAAATCATAATGGGTGACACTAGAATAAATGATACTTTGCCAGAGTTTAGAGGAATTAGATTCAAATTGAAATTCCTAAATTTAAAATATATTGGCAGCAGGGCGATTCCAAGAATTGCCCAACGTAAACGAGAAAATATTTGATATTGTTATATTGCAATTATTATAACTGTAACCACTCCAAAATGATGCATGTAGATTTATTTGATTCCCTCTTAATGTTAAAAAAGTATCATGTTACTTGATTCCCTATTAATGTTACTAAGCCACAATTTTATCATTCTAACACTTGGATTTTTAAATGAGGAATTAATAAAGTGGATTAACAACTTTGGTATCACTTAGAATATAATGATAATAGTTTGGACATTAATGGTTTCGATTTAACTTAAAACATTAGAGATTGAGATTAGTTGATTCTGTTTGGAAAATAATATGTTTTTGATTTAATAAATAAAGTTTGTTGTTCTATGGTTGAAAATCATAATGGGTGACACGAGAATAAATGATACTTTGCCAGAATTTAGAGGAATTAGATTCAAATTAAAATTCCTAAATTTAAAATATATTGGCAGCCGAGCGATTCCGGGAATCACCCAACGTAAACGAGAAAAGCTTTGATGTTGTTATGTTGCAATTATTATAACTGTAACCACTCCAAAATGATGCATGTAGATTTATTTGATCCCCTATTAATGTTAGAAAAGTATCATGTTATTTGATTCCGTGTTAATGTTACTGAAGTTACTATTTTATCATTTTAACTCTTGGATTTTTAAATGAGGAATTAATAAAGTGGATTAGCAACTTTGGTATCACTTAAAACACAATGATAATAGTGTGGACATTAAGGGTTTTGGTTTAACCTAAAACATTAGGGATTGAGATTAGCTGATTCTGGTTGCAAAATAATATTTTTTTGAATTAATAAATAAGTATTAATATATAAAGTTTTATGGTTGAAAATCACAATGGGTGACACTGGAATAAATTTAAAGTCAAAAAATAGGTCTTTTAAAAAATGGCATGATGTAGAATCATCACTTTTTTAATCAGTATGTAAATCACTAACATGCTAAAATGTAATGTACATAAAAAAAATTAAAGTGCCAAAAATTATGCTTTAAAAAAAATATGTGTGTTTTGCATCGCCCCTTTTCAAAATTGGGTCACTTTTTCGCTATCTCTATGAAATGGGTAACTGTATCAGTTCCCCTTTCAAAGTTTACATTTTTCAAACTGGACCATTATTTAGGGGGCTTTGAAAACCTCCTATTAAATCATCTTCAAGCTTATTATGTCTGGTGTCAAGAACACATGTAAGGCATGAATTATTTAATTCTGGTCTGACTAGCGGGTTGATACCAAATTAATTGAGTCCAATATGAATGTACCTATATGCATGCCTTAAACCCCATTCAATATCTTATTTTTTTATTAAGGGAATCTGATAGACACTCTGTCCTACTGAAAATGGAACATTTACAAAAGAAACTCTGAAGAGAGTAGTAGCAGGAAACTCGAAAATGGTAGCTTGTGAATTTTATCAGTTTCGATTGAAGGTAATTCCCAATTGGGTTGGGGATTGAATTCTTCTTCAACTACTTTATCATCAAACAAAACACCTTTATGATCATTACTTGTATACTTAGTTAACCATGACCATCTTTTCTCATGAGATGCTTTTTGTGTCTCAGCTAACAAATCAAAATTTGAACTACTAGCCATATCGATGAGAATAAAGGAAATAGAAACACCTGGTGGTACAGAAACAATAGGATTAATCTACCCAATGGCCTAACACCTATCTTTCAGCAACAACGGGACTTATCACGGACTTACGAGCTCTCTGGGTTTCTCCTACCCATTGATTCTTCTTTTCCTTCACTCCAAAAGAATATGGATAATGGCTTTGATACCAAATATGAGAAACCAGGAAACACAAATAAAAGATCAACCAAGATTGTCGATAACACAACTCAGAGAGATGAATACACAAAACCCGACTTTCAATTTCTATTACAAGCAAATTTCTCCAAAAGCAAAATATGTCTTGGATAAAGGCTCTTGCTTCCATATATAGGAAAATAAAGAAGTCTCCCAATCATATGAATCTCTCTTCAAGATTTCAATAGTAATATGAAATGAAATAGAGTGGAGATTCCTGAATAAAGGAACCCATGAAAGCCTATACAATAATGTATGACTTTTACGGAAAGTAGAGTGATGAGATACAAAGTGGAGATTCCTAACTAGGGGAACCCAAAAAAGCTTTTACAATAATGGAGAAATTTTACAAAAAATAAAGTGATGGGATACAAAGTGGAGATTCATGACTAGGGGAACCCACGAAAGCCTAAATTTATTTATTGAAGCTTTGAAATAAAGCTTTGTACTAAACGTTATATACATTGGACCTCCAATAATTACCATTCTCCTTTAGGACTTCGGTCTGTATCATAATTATTGTTGTCAGGACTAGAATCATATTCTTCAACAAACCTATCTAGATCCAATCCTGGTAAATTTTGTAACCATGGAGGTTCACTACCCAAGCTGGCAGAAAAAGCAGAGAAGCCCATGCGTGGATCTAAAGAACTTGGAGGGATGCCCACCTCTCCAAAGTAATTTAATTGCATCATAAAAGAACCATGATCAAGCTCTACTAGATCTATTCCTCTGTACAACAAATCAAACTAAAATATGTCATATATTTCAGCCCCACATTTCATATCCTGATAAAGAATAGATAGTTCTGTAAATTGAGTTAGCCTTCCCTGGTCTTCTTTTCTTGGGGCAAATGAAGCCATTAGTAGATTCATACAGTTGCTCCAAAAATGGAATGGGGATGCAACATCTTCACAATACATAATTATGGAGACTCTCTCATAGATTCAGGTAGTTTGGAGAATACAATAATAATTTGACGAATTCAATGTTGTATCAAAAATATATACAATTCTTCTATACGGTCATAATTGACCCAAAATAAATATGATCATTATTTATATTGTAAAGACAAAGATTGTAACCCATCTTGGCATCAATAGAGAAAAACCATTTCTTGATAATTACCTTTTGAATTGCAGTGGGTAATATTTTAATTTTAACAAGAAGGCAATCTATGCAACATGAATAATGACATTGGGGACATAATTCAATACAAGTTTTCTTTTTTGAGGAGGATGAGCTTTCTCCAATCTCAAACTTCTAAGTTGTGTTCTCAACAATCTTGGTTGATATTTTATTTGTGTTTCCTGGTTGCTCATGTTTAGTATCGATCCATTATCCATATTCTTTCGGAGTGAATGAAAATAAGAATGAGTGTGTAGAAGAACCCCAAAGAACTTGTAAGTCCACAATATTTCTCGTTATTGCCAAAGGATAGGTGTTAGGGCATTGGGAAGATTACTCCTATTGTTTCTCTACCACCAAGTGTTTCTATTTCCTTTATTCTCATCGATATGGCTAGTAGTTAAAATTTTGATTTGTCAGTTGAGACCCGAAAAGTAGCTCAGGAGAAAAGATGGCCATGCTTAACTAAGTATACTAGTAATGATCATAAAGATGTTTTGTTTGATAATAAAGTATTTGAAAACAAATTCAATCCTCAACCCGATTGGGAATTACCTTCAATCGAAACTGATATAGTTTACAAGTTACTCATTTTCCAGTTTCGTGTTGCTACTCTTTTCAAATTTCCTTCTGTAAATGTTCCAGTTTCAGTAGGACATAGTGTCTATCAGATTCCCTTAATCAGAAAATAAGATATTGAATGGGGTTTAAGGCATGGATATAGGTACATTCATATTGGACTCATTCAATTTGGTATCGACCCACTAGTCAGAAAAGGATTAAATAATTCATGTCTTACATGTGTTCTTGACACCAAACATAATAAGTTTGAAGATGCTTTAATAGGCGGTTTTCAAACCCCCTAAATAATGGTCCAGTTTGGTCTTAAGTGGTTCCTCGATATCAAGTGTCATTGACAGACCCATATATAAATGATTTTCTACAAGCATATATTCAGTTTCATGGGTATGACACTGCTTCCTTATCATAGATAGCACAGTTATAGTCTCATGTATGTATTCAATTTGTTTCTTCTAGTATGCCTCCTTTAAATCCTAGTTTGTCTCAAAGAGCTTTAAAAGAAGGTTTTATTGTTGGCCTTGGAAACACAACTCCCTTATAGGTAGGGTTTTGTGATTTAATTTTACCATCTAAATGGAATAGCTAATATACCCGATGTCGCAGAAATATCCATAATTGGCTGATACTTCATCCAAAAAGTTTAAAATTGTATAAAGACCAGATGGTAGTACAAGTCTGAGGTTCCAATCAAACTCCTCGCAAAAATAGTTAGTTAGAAGTTAGTCCTCCAGATTACCTCACTAAGTACATATTTCATCACCAGTTTCTAAGTATTTGAATAGGAATAAGAATAATCCATTTATAAATCGCATTTATTGCGATGGAGAAAAAGAAGAAAAAACAAAAAACCAATACCAAAGAGTGGTAACAACTCACCATTTAGGAAAACATTCAAATTGTCCTGCATGTATCATGCTTCGAACAAAAGATCTATGTATGATCTCTCTCTCAAGAGAAAAGCTAGGGAATACAATGGAATTACCAGGAAGAAGATTAGATCCAAGTAATAGCACACCTAGATCCAAAGATGGTGTTTTTCAAAGTGATCTTCATTTTTTGCATTAAAGGACAACTATACATCCAGAACCTTCTAAATTAACTAAAATGCAAAACTATGGTAATTATCAGTCGGTTTGCATTGCCCAGAACATAGATTTCTTAGCCAGAGAAGTGGTTGAAGTCAAAGAACATGTTAGGAAAATTCATGAGAGTATTGATACAATGCATGCTTCTCAAGACATATATGAAAACGAGCTCAGAATCATCAATTATCAACTAGAAGTAATAAGTAGAGTTGTAACTAGATTTGAAGCATCTATAGTCAACTTTGACAGTCCTCCCAATTATTCTAAGATATAAGAAGAAGGCTTGAAATTCACATTGGCCAAAGCTATTGGAAATTCACAACAACTCTCACTTAAAATGATGAATAGAAATGATAGTGAGCTATCTACTTTAGCTCAAGGCACTAGCTTAGCCAGAGAAAAGGTAGATCTACTAAAACCAAAAATTGAAAATTTCTGTACTATAGTGATCAAGATGACAAGTCAGTCGAGAGATGAAGGATCATCAAATTCCCCATAGAACAATAGAAATGAAATATTTAATATTTCAAACACAAATGCAAGAACACTAGGACTTGAGATTGGTTCACAATCAAAGAACAACCAATTTAGCACATGGACACAGAATCTTGCCTCTACAGAACTCAGTTATGATCCATCTTCTAATTTCAGATCTGATAAGAAGGGGAGTACTTTCTTTATAAATTTTGATTTTTTAACAAGGGATCAAACCCTCATTCTTCTGCTAGAGATAAATGCTTGGGCTTATCAAAAGAAAGCTGATATGAAAGCTTCTTGGAAATATATAATAATTCTCCTCACATGGAGTTTAATTGGAAATGTGAGACTATGGTGGGAAACTATCGAAAAGATGAATATAATGAAATTATAGAAAGTGATCCACTACAAACAATATTGATGGCTCTATCCCATGACTTTTTGGGAGTTATTTCTTTTGATAATAAGAATTTTGCCCAAATGTTTTTGAGCCAAAGACTGTGCAGTTTAGATCTCCTATCAAAATATTATTGCACCATGCAGAATCTATATTATAAGATTCCTGATCATCATAATATTGTATATCATAGACATTACATAGCATCTATACCTAGTAAGATTCAAAAATCGGTTCATCAATCACTTTTGGCCCAGGTTATTTCTATTGATACTTTATCATTAGTAGCATTGCATCAACATATCCTCACGATATTGAAGAATGAATGTGCATCATATAAAACTAAGAAAAATGTCCAAAAACAGTTACATTTCAGTCCTGCTATTTGTGATTCCTTTTCAAAGACATATCATTTTGGATGTTATAAGAACACCTCCAAGAAGGGTTCCCAAAGAAACCAATTTGATAAATTTCAGTGTAAAACCTAGCAATATTCCTCTAGATCAAAGAAAAGATACTCATCTTCAAAGTAAAGATCTAGATTTATATTTAGGAAGAGGAATAAGCCAACAAATAGACAAAATGTTTTATTTGTGGTAAGCTTGGTTATTGGGCAAATAATTTTCCCAACAAAGAGAAAAAAAAGATTGAAAAGAAAATTTCTTCTATATTTAAAACTACACATGATCCAACATAATGGGATCTAGTTTCTTAGTATGATTCTAATTTTGAATTCTTTTCTGTTAATCAAACAGACAATTCCTCAGATCTAGATGAAGATTTTAGACAAATCAGTTTAGATGATAATCAGAGTGATTGTACATATATCTCTGTTTTCTTAAAGTTCTCCTTCTCTACTCTTAAATAGTAAGTGGAAGAATTAGAAAGAGATAAAGCATCTCTACATCCCAGTTTACTAATACCCAGAAAAAGGATACAAGAGAAAATAGATCATTTGAAAAATTATCTCCCTCAAACTTCTATTCAAATAGAGGATTTCCAGGATTGGGATTCTCCTTTTTCAACGAGTACTACAGAGCAAATATTGGACAAAATTCACCAAGTTGACTTTTTTTTTAAAGAATATAGGACACAGATGAAGGATCTTGCACACAAAATCAAAATTCAAATGAAAGAATTAGATGACTTAAACCCCAAGTTTCTTTCTCTATCTATTGCAAAATCCTAAACAGTTTTGACCACACAAAATCAAGCCAACAATGAAAATATCCAGGATATCAGTGGGATTGATGAGAGGATGGTAATCGTTGTAAATACAAAAGTCCCTAGATATAAAGAATATACTTTGGATGCCCATATTGATACAGGTGCTATGAGTAGCAGTTGTAAATACAAAGCAATCCATGCTTACTACTGGAAGCATAGTCAAATCCAGTTCGGAGCAGTCAATAAACAACTTATCTAGATTTCATATATTGCTCTATATTTTCCTCTATTGCTTGGAACAACATAAGTTTTTGTGACCCTGTTGAATTACGGTATAGGAGCAGATATATTGCTAGGACAAGATTTTATGAAGAAGTTCATGCCCATTATGATTGACAAAAACCTAATCTTTTTTAATGTGCAGGGAAGTAATATTACAGTTCCAGCCAAGAACATATATACACTAACGATTAAGCCAAATGAAGATCTTAATCAAGGGACTACTCTAGTTGATCTAATATACACTAAATATTAAGCAAGATGAAGCTCTTAATCAAGATATTACTCTAGCGGATCTAAGTAAAATCCAAAAAATTGTCAAGTATGCTGACACACATGGTGCCACTGTCCTTATAGATATTAGTCAAAAAATCAAAGAAAATTGTACTTCTAACCATCTGGATGCATTTTGGTCCAAGGAGAAATATTTTGTCTCTCTTCCATTTAAGAAAGAAGGAACAATGATGGCACAGAAAGCATCTGCAAATCATATGAGCCCTTCAAAGCAAGAATTATGTAATAAAGAGAACAAAGATCTACTACTCAGAAATCTCATTGAACCTTGTAAAAGTTCATGGGCTTGTCCTACATCTATATCAATAAACACTCTGAGAAAAAATGAAGGAAAAAGAGATTGGTTATAAATTAGAAGGTGTTAAATGAAGCATTAATGCCAATCATGTATCCTCTTCCAAATAAAGAATTGCTCTTATCTAAAATTTCTAAAGAAAATGTTTTTAGCAAATTTGATTTTAAAAGTGGATTTTGGAAAATTGGGATCATCCCAGAGGATAGATAGAAAACAACATTTGTAGTACCAGGAGGACAGTATCAATGGAATGTCATGCCTTTTTGTTTGAAAAATGCTCCCTCAGAGTTTCAGAAAAGAATGGAAGACATATTTAAATATTTTTCTTTTATTATTGTATATATTGATGACCTTCTTCTGTATAGTAGCAATATTGCAGAACATAAAAACCATTTAGAAATTTTTTATCAAACAGTCCATCAACATGGACTTTCCCTCTCTAATTCATATCACAAGTTCATTATTGCCAAAACTTGCATTGAGTATTTGGGATTATTTATATCTCAAGGGAAAGTATAATTACAGCCTCATGTTTTGCATTCCTTAGCCAACTTTCTTGATATTCTCCCTTACATCAAGACTATACAACGATTCCTGGGATGCTTGAATTATATAAGATAGTTCTATGTTTAATAAGCAAAAGATACAAAAGTTCTACAACATCGTTTAAAAAAGGGAAGCATTTGGTCTGATCAAATGACTCAAGTAGTTACAAATATCAAGCAAACGATTGAGCAGCTACCACCTCTAACTCTTCCTCAAGAAGATCTTCCTTTCATACTAGAAACAGATGCATCAGATTGTTGTTGGGGAGAAATCCTTTTACAATAACATGGGAAAATATAAGAAGTTTGTGCTTACACTTCAGGATTTTCAAATCCAGAATTAAATTATCGTTCTTCACAGAAAGAAATTCTTGCTATAAAGAAAGGAATCAAAAGATTCAGATTATTCCTTAAGAGCACTCATTTTACAGTCAAGACTAATATTAGGCATATGAAAGGAATGCTCCAAAAGAAGAGACATCTGGAACAAGGTAAATCCAGAATCATGAGATGGGCCCTTTGGCTTGATCGATATGATTTTGATATAATCTATAAAGCAGGTAAAGGAAATTATCTTGTTGATGTTATGACAAGAGAAGGATCAAATAAACCAGAGGAAATGGAAATCAAGAAGTTTGATATTGGGGAAAGCTCATCCTCCTCAAAAAAAAAAAAAATCTTGTGTTGAATTATGTCCCCAATATCATTATTCATTTTGCACGCATTGCCTTCTTGTTAAAATTAAAAGATTACCCACTGCAATTCAAAAGTTAATTATCGAGAAATGGTTTTTCTCTATTGATGCCAAGATGGGTTACAATATTTCTCTTCCCAATATAAATGTTCATATTTATTTTGGGTCAGTTATGAATCCATACAGAAGAATTGTATATATTTTTGATCCAGCATTGAATTGGTCAGATTATTACTGTATTCTCCAGACTATCCGAATCTATGAGAGAGTTCCCATAATTATGTATTGTGAAGATGTTGCATCCCCATTCTGTTTTTGGAGCAATTGTATGAATCTACTAATGGCTTCATTTGCCCCAAGAAAAGAATACCATGGAAGGCTAACTCAATTTAGAACACTATCTATTCATTATTAGGATATGAAAGATGGGGCTGAAAGATATGACATATATGAGTTTGATTTTCTACACAAAGGAATAGATCTATTAGAGCTTGATGATGCTTACTTTAGGATGCAATTAAATTACTTTGGAGAGGTGGGCATCCCTCTAGGTTGTTTAGATCCACACATGGACCTCTCTACTTTTTCTTCCAGCTTTGGTAGTGAGCCTCCATGGTTACAAAATCTACCATGATTGGATCTAGACAGGTTTGTCGAAGAATATGGTTCTAGTCCTGACGGCTGTAATTATGATACAGACTAAAGTCCTAAAGGAAAATGGTAATTATTGGAGCTCCACTGTTTATAAATTTTAGTCCAAAGCCTTCTTTCAAAGCTTCAATAAATAAATTTAGGCTTTCATGGGTTCCCCTAGTTAGGAATCTCCACTTTGTATCCCATCACTTTACTTTCCGTAAACATTCTTCATTATTGTACAGGCTTTCATGGGTTCTCGTAGTCAAGAATCTCCACTTTGCATCCCATTACTCTACTTTCCATAAAATTCATACATTTTTGTACAGGCTTTCATGGGTTCCCCTAGTCAGGAATCTCCTCTTTATTTCATATCATATTACTATTGAAATCTTGAAGAAAGATTTGGATGATTGGGAGACTTCTTGATTTTCCTATATATGGAAGCAAGAGCCTTTGTCCAAGACATATTTTGTTTTTAGAGAAATTTTCTTGTAATAGAAATTGAAGCTCTGGTTCTGTGTGTTCATCTCTGTGAGTTGTGTTCTCAACAATCTTGGTTGATCTTTTATTTGTGTTTCCTGGTTGCTTGGGATACAAAGGGGAGATTCTTGACTAAGGGAACCCATGAAAGCCTAAATTTATTTATTGAAGATTTGAAATAGATATTTGTACTAAAATTTATATACATTGGACCTCCAATAAATACCATTATCCTTTAGAACTTCGGTCTGTATCATAATTACTGTTGTCAGGAATAGAATCATATTCTTCAACAAATCTGTCTAGATCCAATCTTGGTAGATTTTGTAACCATGGAGGTTCGCTACCAAAGCTAGCAGAAAAAGTAGAGAATCCCTTGTATGGATCTAAAAAAATTTGAGGGATGCCCACCTCTCCAAAGTAATTTAATTGTATCCTAAAATAACCACCATCAAGCTCTATTAGATTTATTCCTTCGTACAACAAATCAAACTCAAATATGTCATATCTTTTAGCCCCATCTTTCATATCATGATAAAGAATAGATAGTGCTATAAACTAAGTTAGCCTTCCCTGGTCTTCTTTTCTTGGGGCAAATGAAGCCATTAGTAGATTCATCCAGTTGCTACAAAAACAGGATGGGGATGCAACATCTTCACAACAGATAATTATGGAAACTCTCTCATAGATTCAGCCAATCTGGAGAATACAATAATAAACTAACCAATTCAATGCTAGATCAAAAATTTATACAATTTTTTATATGGGTGCATAACTAACCCAAAATAAATATGAACATTATTTATATTGGAAAGAGGAAGACTATAACCCATATTGGCATCAATAGAGCAAAACCATTTCTCGATAATTACCTTTCAAATTGCAGTGGGTAATATTTTAATTTTAACAAGAAGGAAATCTATGAAAAATTAATAATGACATTGGGGACATAATTCAACACAAGATTTTTTTTAGGAGGATGAGCTTTCTCTAATCTCAAACTTCTTGATTTCCATTTCCTCTAGTTTATTTGATCCTTCTCTTGTCATAATATTAGCAAGATAATTTTCTTTACGTGCCTTATAGATTATATCAAAATCATAACCATCAAGCCAAAGGGCACATCTCATGATTCTGGAGTTACCTTGTTCCAGAAGTCTCTTGTTTTGGAGCATTCCTTTCATATGCCTGAGATCAGTCTTGACTGCAAAATGAGTGCTCTTAAGGAATAATCTAAATCTTTTAATTCCTTTCTTTACAACAAGAATTTCTTTGTGTGAAGAAGGGTAATTTAATTTTGGACCAGAAAATGCACCTGAAGTGTAAGCACAAACTTCTTCTCTTTTCCCACATTTCTTCTCAAAGTGTTTCTTGACATAGAATGCAGGACAAGCCCATGAACTTTTACAAGGTTCAATGAGCTTTCTGAGCAGTAGATCTTAGATCTCTTTATTACATAATTCTTTCTCTCAAGGGCTCGTATGATTTGCAGATGCTCTCTGTGTCATAATTGTTCCTTCTTTCTTAAATGGAAGAGAGACAAAATATTTCTTCCAGGACCCAAATGCATCTGGGTGGTCAGAAGTACAATTTTCTTTGATTTTCTGACTAATATATGTAAGGAGAGTGCCACCATGTGTGTCAGCATGCTTGATAATTTTTTGGATTTTACTTAGATCAGCTAGAGTAGTCTCTTGATTAAGAGCTTCATCTGTCTTAATATTTAGTGTATATATATTCTTGGCTGGAACTAGAATCTTACTTCCCTACACATTAAAAATGATTAGATTTTTCTCAATTGTAATGGGCATGAACTTCTTCATAAAATCTTGTCCTAGCAATATATCTTCTCATGTATCATAATTAAACAGGGTCACAAAAACTTCTATTGTTCCAAGCAATAGAGGAAAATCTGGAGCAATATATGAAATCTGGATAAGTTGTTTACTGACTACTCTGAACTAGATTTGAGTAGGCTTCCAATAGTAAGCAAGGATTCCTTTGTATTACAACAACTACTCATAGCACTTGTATGAATCTAGGGATCCAGAGTATATTCTTTATATCCAGGGACATTTATATTTACAGGGATTACCATCCTGTCATCAATACCACTGATATCCTAGATATTTTCATTGTTGGCTTGATTTTCTATGGTCAAAAATATCTGGGATTCTGCAATAGAGAGAGAAACAAACTTGGAGTTTAAGTAATCTAATTCTTGCATTTGAATTTTTATTCTGTGTGCAAGATCCTTCATCTATGTCCTATCTTATTTTAAACGTTTTTCAACCTGGTGAATTTTGTCCAATATTTTCTCCATAGTACTTGTGTATAAAGGGGAACCCCAATCCCCTTTTCCTGGTATGAGTAAACTGGGATGTAGAGATTCTTTATCTCTTTAAAATTCTTCCACCTATTGTTTAAGTGTAGAGAAGGAGAATGTTAAGTAATTAGAGATATATGTACAATCACTATGATTATCATCTAAACAGATTTGTGTGAAATCTCCATCTAGATCTGAGGAACTGTCTGTTTGATTAACAGAAAAGCATTCAAAATCAGAATTAGACTAAGAAACTAGATCCCATTCTGTTGGATCATGTGCAATTTAAAATATAGAAGAATTTTTATTTTGAATCTTTTTTCTTCTATTTGTTGGGACAATTATTTGCCCAATGAACAAGCTTACCACAGATAAAACAATTTGTCTATTTGGTTGGCTTAATCCTCTTACTGAATATAAATCTAGATCTTTGTTTTGGAGATGGGTATCTTTTCTTTGACCTTGAGGAATATTGCTAGTTTTACACTGACATTTATCAGATTGGTTTCCTTGAGAACCCTTCTTGGAGGTGTTCTTATAACATCCAAAATGATATGGCTTTGAAAAGGAATCGCAAATGGCAGGACTGAAATGTAACCTTTTTTTGACATTTTTCTTAGTTTTATATGATGCACATTCATTCTTCAATATCGTCGGGATATGCTAATGCAACGCTGCTAATGATGCTATGTAATGTCTAAGATATGCAATATTATGATGACCAGGAATCTTATAATATAGATTTTGCATGGTGCAATAATATTCCGATTGGAGATCTAAACTACATGGTCTTTGGCTCATAAACATTTGGGAAAAATGCTTATTATTAGAAGAAAAAACTCCCAAAAATTCATGGGATAGAGCCATCAGCATTACTTGTAGTGGATCATCACTTTCTAGTATTTCATTCTATTCATCTCTTTTTATAGTTTCCCACCATAGTCTTTCATTTCCAGCTAAATTCCATGTGAGGAGAATTACTATATCTTTCCAAGAAGCTTTCATATCAACTTTCTTTTGCGAAGCCCAAGCATTTATTTGTTGTAGAAGAATGAGGGTTTGATCCCTTGTTAAACAATCAAAATTTATAAAGAAATTACTCCCCTACTTATCATATCTAAAATTAGAAGACGGATCATAGCTGACTACTATAGAGGAAAGATTTTGTGTCCATGTGCTAAAGTGGCTATTCTTTGATTGTGAACCAATGTAAAGTCCTGTTGTTCTTGCATTTTTTTTTTTGAAAAATTAAATATTTCATTTATATTGTTCTTTGGGGGATTTGATGATCCTTCATCTCCCAACTGACTTGCCATTTTGATCTCTATAGTACAATTTTTTTTTTTTTTAGTAGATCTAGCTCTTCTTTGGCTAAGCTAGTGCCTTGAGATAAAGGAGATAGCTTGCTATCATTTATATTCATCATTTTAAGTGATATTTGTTGTGAAATTCCAATAGCTTTGGCCAATGTGAATTTCAAGCCTTCTTCTTATATCTTAGAATAATTGGGAGGACTATCAGAGTTGACTATAGATGCTTCAAAGCTAGTTACAGCTCTACTTATTACTCCTAGCTGATCATTGATTATTTTGAGCTCGTTTTCATATATTTATTGAGAAACATGCATTGTATCAACACTTTGGTGAATTTCCCTCACATGTTATTTGAATTCAACCACTTCTCTAGCTAAGTCATATATGTTTTGGGAAACGCAAACCGACTGATAATTACCATAGTTTTTCATTTTAGTGAATATATAAGGTTTTGGATCTATAGTTGTCATGCAATGTAAAAACTGAAGATCACTTTGAATAGCACCATCTTTGAATTTAGGTGTGCTATTACTTGGATCTAATATTCTTTCTGTTAATTCCATTCTATTCCCTGGATTTTCTCTGGGGAGAGAGATAATACATAGATCTTTTGCTGGAAGGATGATACATTCAGGACAATTTGAATGTTGTCCTAAATGGTGAGTTGTTACCACTATTTAGTTTGTTTTTTTTATTTTTTCTTCTTTTTTCCATCGCAGTAAATGTAGTCTGCTAATGGATTGTTCTTATGCATATTCAAATACTTAGAAACTAGTGATGAAATATGTACTTGGTGAGGTAATCTGGAGGACTGACTTCTAACTAACTCCTTTTGCGAGGAGTTTGATTAGAACCTAAGACTTGTACTACCATCTGGTCTTTTTACAGATTTTAAATATTTGGATGAAGTATTAGCCAATTGTGCATATTTATGTGACATCGGGGTATATTGGCTATTCCATTCAGATGGTAAACTTAAATCCCAAAAGCCTACCTACAAGGGAGTTGTGTTGCCAGGGCAAAAAATAATACCTTCATTTAAATCAATTTCAGATAAACTAGGATTTAAAGGAGGCACACTAGAAGAAACAAACTGAATACATGCATGAGACTATAACTATGCTATCTGTGATAGCGGAGCAGTGTCATACCCATGAAACTGAATATATACTTGTATAAAATCATTTTTATATGGGTCTGTCACTGACACTTGATATTGAGGAACCACTAAAGACCAAACTGGACCATTATTTAGTGGGCTTTAAAAAACCTTCTATTAAACCATCTTCAAACTTCTTATGTCTGGTCTCAAGAACACATGTAAGACATGAATTATTTAATCCTGGTCTGACTATCGGGTTGATACCAAATTGTCAGTCCAATATGAATGTACCTATATCCATGCCTTAAACACCATTCAATGTCTTCTTTTTTGATTAAGGGGATGTGATAGACACTCTATCCTACTGAAAGTGGAACATTTTAGAAGAAAATATGAAGAGAGTAGCAACACGAAACTAGAAAATGTGTAAATTCTAAATTTTATCGGTTTCAATTGAAGGTAATTCCTAATTGGGTTGGGGATTGAATTATTTTTCAACTACTTTATCATCAAACAAAACATCTTTATGATCGTTACTAGTATACTTAGTTAACCATGACAATCTTTTCTCATAAGCTACTTTTTGTGTCTCAACTAACAAATAAAAATTTGAACTACTAGCTATATCGATGACAATAAAGGAAATAGAAACACCTGGTGGTAGAGAAACAATAGGAGTAATATACCCAACACCCTAACGCCTATCTTTCAGCAACGGGGGGCTTTGAAACCCGCCTATTAAAGAATCATCAAACTTATTATGTCTGGTGTCAAGAACACATGTAAGATATGAATTATTTAATCCTGGTTTGACTAGCAGGTTGATACCAAATTGAATGAGTCCAATATGAATGTACCTATATCCATGCCTTAGACCCCATTCAATATCTTCTTTTTTGTTTAACGAAATCTAATAGACACTCTGTCCTACTAAAACTGGAACATTTACAGAAGAAAATTTGAAGAGAGTAGCAGCACGAAACTGGAAAATGGGTAACTTATAAATTTTCTCAGTTTCAATTGAAGGTAATTCCCAATTTGGTTGGGGATTGAATTCTTGTTCAACTACTTTATCATCAAACAAAATATCTTTATGATCATTACTAGTATACTTAGTTAACCATGACCATCTTTTCTCATGAGCTGCTTTCCGTGTCTCAGCTGACAAATCAAAATTTGAACTACTAGCCATATCGATGAGAATAAAGGAAATAGAAACACCTGGTGGTAGAGCAACAATAGGATTAATTTGCCCAATGCCCTAATGCCTATCCTTTAGTAATTGTGAGACTTATCGCGGACTTACGAGCTCCCTGGGATTCTCCTACACATTGATTCTTCTTTTCCTTCACTCCGAAAGAATATGGATAATAGATTTGATACCAAATATGAGTAATGAGTAAACATAAATAAAACATCAACCAAGGTTGTTGAGAAGTCAAATGTTACATTGAACTAGTCCATAAGGACTTTTGAGTTGCCACACAATTTAAATACGTTTGCCTGCTTCCAAAGGGAAGTCTTCATGGTACACCAAATAGCAAGGAGTTTAACTACAAAATTTGTGCCTCGACCAATACCTAGTTTGCATTTAATAATCGAATTCTTAGAGAAGAAAATTATTATACCCACACCACAAACATCCTTCTGACTAGATCCATTGAAGAATCCCCATACTATACCAGTCAACATCTCCACATCCCTTATTAGCATGAACTAATCCCTTTCAATACTTTCACTTGCTCAAAATAAGATGATATTTCATTGTGTGTAATAAATTCAAAGAAAACCACATAGTCTTCAAATAGACAATTTGTTTTTGTAGCCAAATTCCCCACAATACAAAGATCGAAAGGAATTTAAGGGAAGAGGAAATAAACCTTTGATTACAAGTCTAGAGCACTCTTCAACTGGTCTTCCATTCTACCAAACATCAAGATTAAAACAAGAGAAAGCATCCTTTGAAATAGAAATCACAAAAGTAAAGTGAATAAATACATGGGAAATAGAATCCTCATTCATCTGACATAGAACAAAAAATCTGGGACTTACCCACCCTCACTTAACAGGAATATCCAAAGTCAATAATTTTTCTTCAAAAAAATTCCATAGGAACAACCTACATTTAAGGAGGCCTTGTCCCTTCCATACTAATATGTTCCACCATTTTGAGGAAGCATGAGGGTTTCCTTAAATTAGTGCATCATATATAGATCTAGTTGTTATAATTAAACTTTGTTTATTCTTAGACCACTTGATGATGCCTTGCTCCTCCTAGTTAATTATAGTACCAAATGAACCCAAATTCAATACAAATGGGCTCCATTCATCTTCATAAACATGAGAAAGACAAAAATATTGAGTTTAAATCCACTCTTGACTATCCAAAGTTGAATCTTCCCACCTAACAACAGTTACAATAATAATATAACTCGTATGACTTAAAAACTCCACTAGACTATCAGAGAATTTATGGTGACCATTGCACTCTATCATTAGGTCGTTGAAAAAAAATAACTTTAGCCCCATTCCCAATTTTCCATAAGAGTCATTTCTCCAAATATTTTATACCACTTACCAAATTACTCCAAATCATATAACTTCTCCTAGCTGCTTGGTCTCTTTCCTGAGCAAAACTACAACTGACATGGATTTCAAATATTTCACCCTCATTACTAGACTCCATGGACTATAATGAAAATGTATACACCAATATCTCCTGGCTTTAAGATCTAGTCAAAATTTCGCCATATTATGCAAGCCCCAACCCCAAATTGACTTCAAAATAGCTGGACTATTCTAAGACAACGGAGGAATTCCTCTTCCGTTCTTCTTGCCATTCCAAGGAACATGAATACCTAAATTTTTGATAGAACCTAAAATACTTTTATGATTTTTTTCTAAATTCAACTAG
>APFE030556099.1:0-17711 GCA_000404065.3 Pinus taeda | reverse complement strand
TTAAAAAATTGATTTTTTATATTTCACAGAATAGACCTTCACATCATAGTTATCGAATTTTGATTTTACAAATAAAAGAGATGATAAATTTTAGAACATGTGGACTGCATGCATGAAGGGAAAAAATTTCACCAAAGTTTAAGAGATAAAGAACAATATAATCATTTTGTGCTGAATCACGCTTTCATTTATACTCATTCCAACCAATAAAGTAAACAAATATAATTAACACAACTAAATTTATTAGGGTGGTTGATATATGTCGACTAATGTTATTTTCATATATTGATTGGTATATAAAAGGTGGAAAATTATATTAATCAATGTATACCAACCACATTAGTAAATATGGTGTGCCAGTTAATTATTAACATTTGTGGGTTGGATTCATAGACCATGGTTGAATAGGATTGATGACTTTGATCATGGTTGACGAGGTTGATTGAAGTTGAAGAATGCTAACCATAGTCAACTATTAATGTAATATTATATCAATGTTTCATCAATCTAACAATGTTACATTTATGATGACCATTGATATATTGTTACATTAATGTTAAATTAGTATTGACCATGGTTGACCATTTTTATGCGGGATTTGTGACTGCGGACTTAAATATATCCCCTAGGTTTGGTGGCTAACCTAGAACAACAAAATGGCAAAGGACCGAATCCTTTCCTTAAAGTAAGTAGATGAGGGGAACAAACCTACTTGGAATATGTTGTATGTTTCACTCCTTCTTTGGCTTGAATTCTCCAATCTTAGCTCCAAGTGCCAAAATTAGAACCTACAAAAATAGACAACACAAGCCAAGAAACTACAAGGTCTATGTATCATTATCTATTTACTTCATTCAACAGATCAACATGGTATTGTAATATATGAAATAACAACATCGCATATAGGAAAACGAAATAACTCTTTGTATTGATATAAATGGACTGAATTACAACTATAAATAGGTGTCTAACTTGTAGAAGAACTCCTTCAAGTTGTTGAATTGTCCTTCCTTTGTCACTAAGTGTACCCCCAACCACCCTAAATGCATGAAAAGATAACTCTCACAACAACAATATAAGGGTAGAAGCACTCTCCAAAATCCAACTTCTTGCATATGGAAGGCTGTAAAGATATAGAGGAGTGAGGTAAGTTAGGAGTTCCTATCCTTTCACCAAACTTGGGATTGATATCCACTCTTGATTGGAGGGTGATATTTAAGGATAAGAGATGGAAACTTCAACATAGGATAGGGTAGGATTCAAGTGCTTTATCTAAGGTAAATGGTTACAGCAAATCCTGGAAGCTTCTTGAAATTGAGGCTTCAAGATTCTCTCTCTTTTGCCCGGATTTCTACAACCATCGTAGGTTCAAGGAGAGAAACCTGTAGGTGATCAACGTAGGCCATAACAGAGAAATATGTAGGTGAACATTGTCCAACAAGAGCGTAGGGTGTGTTGGTCCTAAAACTAGCTTAGATGATGGAGTTCAGGGTAGAAGCAATGGGGAATGAGAGAGTCATGCATAGGGATTTGTGAAATAAAGATGTAAAGGGGGAATAA
Organism: Pinus taeda; assembly: GCA_000404065.3. Lineage (NCBI taxonomy): Eukaryota > Viridiplantae > Streptophyta > Pinopsida > Pinales > Pinaceae > Pinus > Pinus taeda. The sequence goes on along the minus strand of APFE030556099.1, from coordinate 16,151 downwards.
GATGTTTATTGATCCCATTAAGAGGGTGATTGATCAGGTGTGACAAAATAGCCTATAACACAGTGCCCCGTAAAGCACAAATTTAGAGATGATGATTGAAGATTGAAGTGTTTTACCTTATGACAATTTGGGATCAAGAAAAACCAACAAGCTTCATCTTCTGTTACAATACATTTACATCATGGCATATTTTCACTGAGGGAGGCATACCCATACTCATCACATAAGCTAACATAAAATCTATAATGATCAAAAGACATGTCCATTTATGACTAATGGTGGACCCATGACTAGATGATTGTCAATATGATCATAGCCATCGTGCATAATGATCTTTGTATAATCCTAAAATCACAGCCTGAATGGTGGAAACTAGATTTAGGGTCTCCTGTCTCGTTCACACAAGCAACAAATGTACGAGTCTAACCATATGAATCAATGAGCTGAAGTTGAACATGTTAGACAACATATAATTATTGGTCAATGATGTAAGTTGTTAACAGATGTGAAAGAAACCATCGATGATGTTAATGGTTCTCAAGGTACTCAAGTACAATCTGTATGGTGTGAATAGATAAGTTAATGTTGAACACCACACAAAATCTATCAGTCGAAGTCCAATGATGTAACCATGTTGCTGAGAGAGAGGACACTTTTCATTCATGTATGCAAGAACCAAGGTACCAAGGGGTGTTTCTAAGTCAACTTCCAAGATAATGTGATGATGTCGACAAGAAGCGACCCATTGCAAGATGCCTTGATGTATCTCCCATCAACAACACGAAATGGGTATGATGATTAAGATAGCATGATCAGAATGATGTTGATATGCAACTAGATTAGGAAAATAAAACATGGAATGAAGGCTTAAGAGTATTGTAATGGATATAAGATGAATGAATTCTCTTGAACATAATGACGAAACTAAAATGGAGTTCGCAACATTGACCCAAAACCAAAATGGAGGTTCTGTGAAGGTATGATGAACTGAAATACAAGTAGATTACCCAACCCAACATTCATGGAGATGAAGTGCAAGAGTGTCATGTTCAAGAGTGACTCACTGCCATTAACAAATGAGCTACCATGTTTTCCCAATTTCCCCAACCATACTGGTTAATACCTCATTATTTTTTAACAAGCTTGAGGAGGATACATATGCTTGATCTATAAGTCCATCCTTTGGATGAATCCCTATGAGTATATTTAACAAACCCCAAGGAAGAGTGGTTCGACCTTGTCATGTTCGAAAATTCCATCGTTGTTTGATGTTTTAAGGAGTCCATCAAAGGTAAAAATCGACATCTTTTTCATGTTTAGAGAGTGGAAAAAGGTGAAAAAGAAAAATCTAGATGTCCCTTTTCATAGGTAGTCCCTTAGGTCTGAAAAGGTAGAAAACAATACCTAAGAGAACCTCTTAGCCATGTTCGACTAATGTATTCCTTTTTCTTAGTTAGTCTATCTCAATCCAGAAAAGGGTTGAACTTATACTAAGTAGAAGTATTTTCATTTACTTTTGCAAGTTCAAATGGACAAGTGCTTGACGACATTTTCATGTTTTTGGAGTCTGAAAAGAGATGAAATAGGACCCCAAGGGGTTCGTTTTTCGTAGGTTTAAAGAGCCCAAAAAAGAGATAAAAGTGTACTCTTTGGTCAAAAGCACCTATGTAAAGCATAAAAGAATCTATTAACAACTGTCAACCTGCTCAGGACAACATAGAAAGGATTAAACATACCTATTTCATAGTAAAAATGAATCATCACTAGGTCAAAACATTAAATATGAATAAAATAATGAATAATATGACCATATATACTCAAAATGATTATTCATCCTTACAAGTTCATATTTACCTCTAACATTGAGAGTTTCTAAGTACTTTTTCCTCGACCTTTTGCAGCTAATTGCAGCCAATATAGTGGATGATTTCAAGTACCATCACTTCCATTTAGGAGCTAAAACCTTTATCTTTCGTTTAATGTTTCCATTCTCTTATTTCAAGGAAAAATTTTGAGTTTTTAGGGGCCTTAGGGTTCCAAAATTTTTCCCTAGGAGTAACACAGGCCTAGAGGGTTGAAAAGTGTGTTGCACCTAGGTATTCATGCACTACATTTAGAGGTGTAATGTTATAGTTTTCTCTCATGAGGTGCATTGGGCACAAATGCAAAGATTTTTTATAATTTTTCCCTCAAAATTTGAAAAGTTTTTTGCATGAAACTGATCCTAATAAATCTCTTATTAGTTTTTTAGGGGTTCATCATCACAAATTTAATGTCTTTCATATGGATAGAAAGAGAACATGAGGAACGAGTTTAAATATAGAAAATGATCATGTTATGATCCAGCTACTAAAGAACCATGGATTGCTAAAATTCTTCTGGCTTTCTCATATGAGGCAACATATGGATTTGTTGAAATGGCTTGTTCGTTCCTAGGATATCCAGGCACAAGCAACCAAGTTTCGAGAACATCTAATCAAGATAAAGATATTGGATAACTACTTTCTCACATGACTGTCCATGATGGCTGCCCCTATACCTCTCTTAGGTGGCAGAAGTGGTGGGGAGAAAGTGAAAATTATATCACCACCGATTATAGACCTTAATCTCAGCCAACAAAAGATGGAAAGATCAATATAAAATATGTTACCAAATTACATTTGAGAACGATGTTATTCATTATCGCAAGATTAGAAGGTAGCTCCACATTTCATGTGGCAAGAATATCATATATGCAATATGGATTAGAGTGCATGGAGCCAACACTCTTCAACTAGAGCGAGGGAGTTTTGGTCAATATGAAGGAACAAATGACCAAGGAAAAAGTGGGAAAATTAAAGAACTTTAGATACGGTGCGATATTATTTTCCTTTACATTAGAATGGGTTCCATTTCTTCAGCATCAACATATCATACCTGAGCCTACTGATCCGAGGGTGCCACAAACGAGGAGGTGGATTGACCACATGGCTCGACATGGATAGACGCCAAAGATCAACTTCTCACTAGCCTTATTTGGATTGTTGCGCAAATAATTTACCATGATCAACAACTATCCTTATGCAAGAATGGATTTTCATGATGACCCTGAGCCTGTGCTTCCTGAGGGTGAGGAATGGGGTGTTGTAGGTAAGAAACTTCAACCTTTGAAGTTTTGAAATTATTACATTTTTTTGTGTTTTTGATGTTTTTGAGACTAAACTATTGATGTTTAATGCATATCTAGGACCATTTTAACCTATTGGTGCTTCATATCTCCATCATGTAGAGGAATGACAACAGCGGGAGGCAGTAGAACCAACGTGGGTCGTTACAGTGGGACAGGATATGCTACAAGATCGAGATGTAGCAAAGGTCATATCAGAGGTATAGCACCAAATGGAAGGGTTGACACGTGGATTTGATGATATCGTGGTCGACCAACTTTCACTACAACTTCAGAGATACACCATAGGAGTGCCTAGCCATATCGTTCGACTACTACGCAAGATGGCTCATGTAGTACCATTCTATAATGAGAGCCTTTAATTATGTATACTTACATCCTTGCATGTAGTTTTAATATACGTAACGGATGCCATATGTGTCTTGGGCAAAAATATTTGTCGAAGCAAACTTATACATAATATATATATTAATATATATATAATATATAATTATATAGATATATATATTTGGGTTTCTTCTGTTTTCAATATGATGTGATGTGAATTGAAAATTAATTACGTTCATTGCAAATGCCTATCTAAAACATCATTAGCTAGGGCATATGTCAATGTATTTATATTTCCTGAAATGTATTAATATTGTATGAAATCAAAATGTATTTCTAGAAGAAATACTCTTAAAACCATGCATAAGATGGTGGGATTTATAACTAAATAGCTACTGGAAGGTTGTAGTACTACAAGTTGTGAACCAAGTCTGACAACAAAACAACATATACCATGTGCAATAGCATCAGTTAGTAGCTCGAACAATGTACTATACTCAACGATGTTGGTTGAGAGACCAATACAAATCCATTGCAGACTCACTAACTCACCATTTGGAGTAAAGATATCCCATGCTACGGAAGATAGATTCAGTATTACGACTTGCACCATTAACATAACCGATGAAAGTTTCAAGAGATACTAACATATACAAACCAAACGTAAAAGGGAATCAACATAAACTATGTAAAAATCTGAAAAGATACACTGCAAACACACTCAACACCTATAGACAATATGTACACTGTCAAAAGTACATTTGAGATAAAGCATAGTATCTTTTGAGGTACAACCCATTTCTAGGTTGTGCTAAGGGAACCTCATCAAGATATACTAACTCCTATGCCCCTTTTGCAGGATCTCACTTGATAATGAATGGACCTAACCACATGGGTTGAAACTCCCTGAACCTAATTGATGAGAATATTGTCATATAACAAGACAAGGTCTCCTTCCAAGAAGACACGAGGCTTGGAACTCTTGTCATACTTCACCTTGATGCATCTGTTATGAGCTTCATTAGCTATATCAGCATCACGTCAGGTTTCATATAAATGAGTCAAATGTAAAAGATGCTCCTCGTCTACTGAAGTGGCAGGAAGAAGTTCAATAGATAGTTTCAATGATTGGATTTCACATCCAATTGGGAGGATAGATTCCATATCATACACAACCCAAAAGAGTGTGAATCTGGTATTTGTCTTGACTAAGGTTCAATATTCCCACAAAGAAATGTAAATGAGAAATGTCATTCTGATTTGTGGACCCATACCATGTGTTGAAATGTCATCTTAAGAAATTTGTTGATGGCCTCAACCTGTCCATTAACCTGAGGATAGTAGGGAGTGGAACTTTCGTGGGATATCCCTAGCTTAGTAGTTAGTTTGGTCATCATATGATTCTAGAAATGCTTTCCATGATCTGTGACTATTTCTCATGGAACACCAAATTGTGCGATGATGTGGTTGAAAAAATTATGTCGTTGTTTTTCCAGTTTTTTTAAATGTAGACATCACCTCAACCCACTTAGAAAAGTAGTCAATAACAACAATCATATAACCATGCCCCCTAATCGAGTGAGGATTACATGTCATGAAGTTGATACCCCATTTTGCAAAGGGACCAACAACAATAATGGGATGAAACAGAGTAGGTGGATCATGGGTCTTATGATTACATATGTAGCATGTATGACACTTCTATATGACGAGGATGCAATCTCGAAAGATGGTGGGCTAGAAGTAACGAGCACATAAAATTTTCTGGGTAGTAGCATAACCATATAAATGTCTACCACATGCCCCTGAGTGGCATTTATTTAAGACCTTCTCAGTCTCCTCAAGTGCGAGGCACCTTCTTAAGATCGTATCTACACCATAATGATAAATGGTGTTTCCAATAATGACATAATTTCAGGCTCAGTAACAAATACGTCGTAGCTTCGAGAGAGAGGTGTCAGAATAGAAAGTCTAGTTCTGGAGATAAATCAGGAAATTTCCATACTGCATGTTAGATGATGAGTTAAAAAACAATGAATCATCAGGAATAGAATATTTAGATGTAGATTTTGAATGAGGAGAACGAAGATCACACATCAACTCGACGAAAACTAGGGTTTCTTGGACTTGGATTTGATGAACTCATGGTTGAATTCTTGGAAGATGACAATAAAGTTCGAGTACCTAGCCCCTGAAAATTGAAATGATAAAATGTGTGTCATAGGGTTGCAATCTGAAATAACCAGCTTACTGAGGCAAGATGTAATGGCAAAATATTTGGAAAACTTAAACGGCTGCGAAAGCTAAATTTTCTACGTGGGAATATCTAATTTCGGTATTGTTAAGATTCCAACTTAGATAGGAAATGGGATGTTCAGAACCTAAATCATCTTCTTGGACTAATAACATTGCTATAGTAGAAATGACAATAGAAAGAAAGAAGAAGTAATCCCGCTAATAATTAGGGGGATATAGAAGAGATGTCCAAGCCAATACATCTTTCAGGGCGTGAAACACTTTCTGAGTTGCATTATCCTGATGGAAGGGAACCCCTTTATTGAGTAAAAGAGTAAATCCTTCGGTCAATTTAGTGTAATTAGGGATGAATCGTCATAGGAAGTTAGCTTTCCCTTGAAGTCATTGAAGTTGGACTAGTGAAGGAGGTGCAGGAAAATTAATAATTGCCTATACTTTCAATGGATTGAAGAGAAATCCTTGTTTCGATATAAGGGAACCTAAGACTTCACCAAAACTAACAAAAAGCACACATTTTTGTGGGTTAAGGTGAATATTATAATGTCTATAACGAAGAAAAATAGCCCAAAGATATATCGGGTGATCAATGTGATGTTTTGAGTGAGCAGGGAGTTCGTCCAAATATGGTTGAACGATGTGCTTGAGATCACAAAAAGCATAATCCATGGCATGTTGAAGCATGGACCCCAATTCCTTAAGCCCAACAAGAGTTTCTTATAGGCTAAATTACCCTAGGGAAAAATAAAAGCAGTGTTAGGATGCTCCGCCAGGAGAATGTTGATTTGATTATAGCTTGAAAATCCATCCATTAATGAATAAATTTCACATCCAAAACAGTCATCAACAATTTGGTCAATAAATAGGGTGGGATAATTGTCCTTCAGACATGCACGATTCAAATCCTAATAATAGACACACACTAGAATGGCGCCCTGTTTCTTCATGATAGGATTTACATTTGACACCGAATAAGTTAAAGGAACGGGGTATATGAAACCAACTTGAAGAAGCCTTTCAACGTCAGCCTTAATACTAGTAGCCTTTTTGGGATCGATGAGAAAGAGGCACTGCCGTATTGGTTTGGCATCAGGATACATATTAATTTCATGTATAAATATATTTGGGTCAATATCTAGCATATCCTCATAGATATAGGAAAAGGCATCCCAAAACTCACGAAAAAGGACTTGATAAGTGTTAATCTCATATGGATAACAATATGATCTAATGTGTAGATTTTCGACAACACCTATCTTGATGGAAATGTCAAGAAGTATTGCCTCCTCGATATTTGAAAGGTTCTTTTTTGAATCAACCTAAAGAATAGACACATAATTCATAGAACGATCGACAAAATTAGGAAAGTAGACATCATTGAGACTATCCTCAATGGAATCAGGTAAGGAGGAATGATGGCGATTTTTGTCCCATGGTGTATCATCCAACATCATGATTTCCATGATGCTTTCAATGGTAGGGAATACACATGAGAAAGGATTGGAAGATGTACCATAGTCCAACAATGTTTCTACCCAATTAAGTGAATCAAAAGAGGAAACCGCACAAGGCGAATAAATGGATTTGTAATCTAGCTCAATGTGGCTTAGCAGCATTCGATCACAAAAAGTTTAGATGTCAATTTCATCTGGTACAATCCATGAATCGGCGAAGATGGTAGAAGATGAGATCATTGTGATATAGGCCATCGAAGATGAGTTGTCAAGAAGGAGAAGAGGAGGGAGTGAAAATGTCCGCATAAGTGAAGAATCCTTCAACAATCTAACTTTGACATGCTAATATGATTATAGGGTTTCCCCCACAAGATGGACACTTCCAGTAACATGTGAATCAGAGGTGAAAAATGTGACTTGGTCTATGGCTACAATCCTACCTTTATGAGGAAAGGTGATCATACAGAAATAAGTTGAAATGAAAATGGCCATGGCATAAACCCACATACGTCCGAATATAATATTTTAATTGAGAGATCCATTAATAAATTCAACTTCTATGGACACAGTTTTTCCCCCTAATTCAAATTCCAGGGAGTTAAAAATCCCACAAGGTTTATATGTTCTCCTATCAAAGGCTTTCAATGTACTAGGTGACTGACTTAGATGAGGAGAACCAATCACCTTCCAGACGTACATGGACATAACACAAGTTGAGGCTCCCTCATCAATGATAGAATGATGAATATTATTACCACGGAAAATGACTTGGATTATAAAATATAACTGAGATGGAAGCCGAGGGGTATAGTTTTCATGAGATAAAACAACAAGGTTGGAATCTGGTGGATCCACATATCCGATACATGAAAGTAAAACCTTATTTTGGGCGTGGTAGTTTTGCAAAACCTCGGGAGTCAACATAGCCAATGGAGACTAAGCCAGGTCTTCAACTACATTATAATTATGAGTAGCACTCGCACGAGGGTTGAGATATGACTTGTGAGTAACGCTCTTTGGAGGTTAAATATTCAATTCAGTGGTAGTTGATGGTGGAGTGGGATTTAATGATGATGGTGCCGAACTGGTAGGTTGATCAGTAGTCCGACCATTTGGTAGATTTTCATTACCATATCCTTGCTTTGAGTAGCTACCAAAAGATCAGATCTCCAATTTAAAGAGGAAATAATAAAAAATTTGTTAGAGGAAGATGGGTCCTGAACAACCATGTGAGTCTCTTGATTAGGAAAGGTATCAGTCAACACTGTTGGAGAAGTGGAGGACTTAAGAAATTGATTCAATTCAACGCAGTGAAGACAATCATGTGTAAATCTCACCTCATTGCAAATCAAGCAAGGATATCGAGGCTTCCATTTCTCATGAGAAGATTGATTTGTTTTCTTATCTTGGGGAGATGGATCTTTCTTTTTCTTACCTTTTCCTTTATTTTTGCTTCTAGGTTTCTTTTGAGACTTGCCTTTGTTAGATGAAATAACATTTATCTCAGAAGCAGAAGTTGTAGGAGGGTGGGATTGAGGGTTTTGAGCAGATGCAGGTGGAGAAATACCAAATGTTTTACTTGCTATATACATGTTGATAGAACCAATAATGCCATCAGTAGCATGAGATTCTTTACCAAGCATAAGAGGAGGAACAATATTCAAAGGTCTTATATTGTTTGGATTGTTATCATAGAGTGTTCCAGATTGGGTATAAACTAAATCCAAATATTGCGCACAAGAAATCACTTTCTCTTTAGTAACGACTCCACCTTTGGCCACATATTTTGTTATAGGTACCAATAGATATTTGGTGAACCATTCCGTCATAGTTAATTGGAAATATAAGTTTCAACCAACTAGTAATGATGCCTCCACTCATGAATGTGATATGAAATGTGAGTGGAATTTGATTATTTGAATTTGGTTAACATATCCATTCCAGTTTTGTATTTGATGGGAAATTGGAAATGCATGAGGAAGATTGTGGCTAAGGTACTGAAATCATGGAATGGAGCTTTGGGTAACTCATATACCTTTTGGCAGTGGGACCCGTAATTGTTCTTTGTAAAATAAGAAGTCAAATATAATCATCAGTAACAAAGTTTGATGAACACCATAGATGGTATGTCATGACATGTGTCGATGGGTCTACTCCTCGATTCCCATTGAATTTAGGGATGTCAGAAGGAAATTTAATAGAAATAATCAACCAACAAGGCGAATCAGTGATGCAGATATTGGTGACCCGAGCCAAATCCGATAACTCGAGAGTGGCCAAAAAAGATAATTGCCAATTAAAATATACTAGAAGATGACCTGGATAGGAAGGAATAGCCTGGGAAATAACCACTTTCATTCCTTAATAAGGAGGGTTCTGGTAATAAGGAACTTGGTTACCATAATAAGGAGGATTCTGATAGCCAGAATACAAGTGACCTTGTTAATCAGCCCCAGGATAACCATGAATTGGTTGGGCTTGAAAATGCACTTGATGAATACCATGATAAGGTCTATATTATTTCTCGATGGGGATTTGCGTAATCTCATGATAAAGAGGGTTTAACTGATGTTGTGCCATGTCATACACAATTTGTCCTACTATAATTTAAGGAATAGCTTGTGCAAGTGATTGAGATTGTAAATGAACTTGTAAGGGTTGAGTAAGTGGAACCTGTAACGTACGAAATACTAAAGCAATGGCTTGAGATGTGATCATGGTCTGTACAGGTTGAGTTACATGAATTTGAGCTTGTTGATACATATTTATGAATAGGAATTTGAAATGATGCCATAGGTTGGGAAACAAACAATGAACCCAACATTGAACTAGGTTGAAGGGGTAAAGTAGGTGGTCGAACACTAGCACCTATCCCAGGATAAGGAGGACTATAATAAATTTGGTTACCAATATGAAGTATACTAATAATAGGTTCCCCCTTGCCAAAGGAGGATGGGATGATGGAGCCAACTACCCCCTTTGTGGAAGGTAACCAACATAAGGATAGTTAGTCTGGTTAATAAGACCTTTCCTACTAAAAGAGAGGCCATCTTGTTGTTCAATTGTTGGTGTAGGACGAGGAGAAGGAACAGGTTGAGAACACTCATAAGAGAAATGCCAGCTGGAATTTTTGAAGTGGATGAGATGGGGGATGTCCATAAACTGGAAGATGCACCAAAGAAGGGGTACTAGTAAGGACTGATAACCTGGTGAGACAAACAAGAAATTATATAGATGTGCCTCTAGTGATGTCGAAAACATAGATGTGGAGGAAAAATTTGAAGTCTCAACCATAGTGGTAGACGTAGGCTGAGAAGCCATTTCAGTTCTAGTCATGGTAAATAATCCCAATGTGGATTGTTGTGTAAAATTCAGAGGTAAGTCAAAAGAACCAAGTAAAGAAGTTTGTTCAGTAGGTGGAGGAAGAAGAAGAGGATGGGTTGCATAAAGGAAAAATCCCTCCAAATGAGTATAAGGATGAGGTCCTTCAATCTGTCTATCCACACATGTCTCTAGTTTTAACTTAACCAATTTATCCACATTTCATTTCAAGCCTCACTCACTTTTTGCATGACTTCTCATAGCCCTGCTTTTGGGCTTAATTTTCTATGTGTTAGTTTATCCTGTGGTTCTTTTGTTGTATATTGTGAAGTTTGTTAGTTTAACCCAAGGTTTTTGGGTATAACGTGTTATGTATTATGCTTCTGTCCTATTCATTAGCACTGATCCAATTCTCTAGCATAAAAGTCTAAATATTTCTACAGCTTGAAATATTAATATTTTAGGGGAATTTGATTTTAAATTGTTATTTCAAACCCTAATAAAAATTCAATCAAACTCATATATATTACACCGAAGTAGTCTTGCAGCGACATACTAATATAGTTCATATTAGGATTAATATGACTCTAAATAGCAGAAAGAATATACATTTTAATTTGGTTTCATAGGGAGAGGATATCTCAATTTATAGTTTCCCAGGATATCAATTATTTGTTTGTATGAGCTCAAGGTCGTGGGGCCCATCCAAAAATGTTTGAAAGAATGCACCATGCCCTTTGAGAGGCTGATGACTTGACCATTTTTTCCAAGCAACAGCCATGGTGTCTTGACTGTTGTTCCCTTCACAACCCTGAGTTGTCCACCTAAATTAGAGATCTGAAGATAGGATTTGATTGATTATTTGAAGAGCTTGAAAGGGTATTTTAAATCTCATTAAATACTCAATAGATTGTGTCCAACCTATTCTGGACTCTAATTTTGTAAGGTTGACTATTGAATCCGCTCATATGCACCTACATTGGTGTTATTTCATCTTTGTTTTTGAGCACTAGTGGGTCTAGGTTAAGGTGGAGCGATTATATGTTGGCTCGATTCAAAATTTATATCACAGAGTGCATGATCAGTTAATATTTGAGCTTATTTACTTTTAATCTTTGTGCACCATCAACATTGTATTAAAATGTTTCAAACTATATGAGCATATTCTACCATTAGTTATTACTTTTTAATAATATTATTTTCTTATGTTATTAATGTCAACTCCATATAGAGTTATAATCTCGAATGAAAATGGCCTTTGTATTATAAAGTGGATTTAGGTCCATGTTCATGTCGTGAGTACTATTTTTGATGGCACGACCATTGAAATATTTGTTTGATATCAATCTCAACTTCTTGTAAAAGTTAATCTTTATCTGAATGCCTTATTTTTTTGTTTTCAACTCTTTACATTCAAGTCCATGAAATGAGTATTACATATTTTCCGTTTAGTTATTAAAATCATTGTATTACATGGAAATACTATTAAGAGGCGAGCTTAAAACAAATGGGTCTTGAGACACTATAAGAAGTTTTTTTAGCTCTTTAGGTCTGTTTCTGGGAAATTTAATTTGATTTATTAACAATATATTATTGATTATGACCATACAGATGACGAGCTTCTTCAGCAAGGTCTTTTCTTAAATGATGAATTACAAAGAGTGCTTGCAAAACGCGACTCTACAACCTCAGGGTCTCCTTTACCACAACAACTTGTGATTTCCAGCTCTCAAACACCATCTTCTAGTGCCCCTTATGAGGAAGATGAGGCTGAAAATGATTTTGGAAAATTGGCCCGTAAGTAATGTGAAGATATTTTCTATTTTACACTACTAGAGATAAGTTGAAATAAAGATTTCATTGTTGTCTTCAAATGACATATAGCTGTGGAAAAACATTTTTCAAGCATATGTCAAACTTCAATGTGTTCATATCAATGTAAATCACTTCTCTTTGGATGTAAATAGAGATCTGTGTCTTTTATCCTTTTCTCTCTCTTTCTTTTTTTCATATTAACATGCATTCTGCTATTAAAAGTGGAGATTTATCAACTCTTTGGATCTCCTCTTAATCTTCAAATAAATACACAGCTAATTGTTTATTTATCATATTCATATCAACCTAGAATATGTTATGTTGGTATGCCAATTTCAATATTTGAACGTGGACTGTATATAAGATTGAATAGGCTAGTCTCGGTTGTCTTAAAAATACATGCATTGAACCATTAGAAAGTACCTTTTGTGATTTGACCATTTTCCACTATGAAGGCACCGACAAGAAGTATACAAGGATTTAATTTTTCCTTATGCAAACAAAATGGAACTTGGTAACAAAAATCATTTATATATTAGTTGCGTGAAAAACTAATGTATCAAATATTCACACATCATTTGCTTTGGATGTTGAATAGGTATACCTGTACAATATGGTACACAGGCATGGGCTAGAGTCTTGTTTTCCTGGAATAGATAAGAGCTTCTTTGGTATGAAATTTTGCACTTATGCCACCTCCCAATATCATTACATTAGTTCAGAAGTTGGAGGTTCCATATATGGGCTTCCTAAACTACCGGACATGGATATTTGCATTCCACTTTTCCCTTGTTGTTGTTGTTGCTTCTATTGTGACCTTAACTTTTGAGTTTTCCATTGAGAACCCATTTGTGGTGATAGCCATTCCTTTATTTTTGGATGGGCTCCCACATTTTGACCATGGACTAGACCCAGTGGACTAACATATTGTCGTTGATGTATGTTGGCATTATCATGCATGTGTTGTACTTGATGACAACCCACTCATAGAAGATCATCTCACTTAGTTATAACTAGATGAATCTTCAAGAAGAGATATCAGATGTGACTGCATGCCTGGGTGCAGGACAGCTCAAAGGAATCAAATGATAGTTCTACGTGTGACAAGTTAGCTTTGCCATCATGTCCAAAGGGGGAGATTGTTGGCATTATGAGAAAAGTGTTGTCCTTGATGGCAAATCTTTGAAATGATAAATTATGTGGAGAAACGTTCACAAACTTTTATGCAGAGAAAAGTTTATTTCATGTAGAGAAAAGTTCACGGAATTCTATGCAGAGAAAAGTTTATTTCATGTGGAGAAAACTTCACGAACTTTTATGCAGAAAAAGTTTATTTCATATAGAGAAAAGTTCACGGAATTTTGTGCAGAGAAAATTTTATTTCATGTGGAGAAACGTTCACGGACTCTTATGCAGAGAAACGTTTATTTCATGTAGAGAAAAGTTGACGAAATTTTATGTAGAGAAAAGTTTATTTCATGTGGAGAAAAGATCACGGATTTTTATGCAAAGAAACGTTTATTTCATGTAGAGAAAAGTTCATGGAATTTTATGCAGAGAAAAGTTTATTTCATGTGGAGAAAAGTTCACGCACTTTCATGATTGGTTCATGGTATTAGTCCGACAGTTTTTTAATCCTATGGTTTTGGTCCATGGTATTGCATCCAAAAGTGTTGATCCCAAGTATTGGGTTCATGGTATTGTGTTATTATGGTTTTGAACCGTGGTATTGTGAAATGCCTATGACTATAAAAGAGGAAGGAGATCATTTGGCAAAGCATCATCTAAATTATTGAATATCTGATAAAGTGCTAGATATGGAATACTGTGATTGGGTTATGGTGCAGATCTGGATCTGAGCTAAAGAGGGATCTCACCGTTGATGGAGAACAAGATCTAAGGATAGATCGGGATCAAATGGTTTGAAATGAACTATCTCTATATATTTGATTATGCTTATTCTAGATTTGTATACTGACGCTTGTAATGATTTGATCTGGGTATAACTTATGTTTGAAATCGCTGCAAGTCATGTTTGAATATTTGTACATCTGAATGTGGGTTGGCTTTGGTGTTAGCGCGTATGTATGCGGCTTCAGTATTGATGGATGAGAACTAATATTGGATTAGGATCATAATGACTCATATCTATGTAATCTGATGGACTAGAGTTGGGTGCTAACACATATATTATCCTTGTATATGTATTGATCTGGTGTTTGGGTGATTCAGAAGATTGATTGATTATGTGCTTCAATGATATTAATGGGTCCAGTATGAAAATTGGATGAAACGTGGCCTTTCAGATTATGTGTTGTGCTTCAGGAGTATCCAGTCTAAAAATGTATGAAACGTGGTACCTGGACGAGAGAAGATTGTAGGCCAGCACCTACGTACTAGTATCTTAGCTAGTACAAGAACTATGTGGGTTGTAGCTCCCTTCCGAGAGAGACTGGAGAACGAGAGAGGGTTGTAGCTCTCTACAGGTAGAAGCTTGCATACTGGTATAAGACTGCACCAGTACATAAATATTGTAAAAGGATTTTCTTATTAAGAAGAAGATTGAGATGACTTGCAACAGGTGGTTTTCTCTCACATTGGGTTTCCACCTTATATGCTGGTGTTCATGTGTGTGGCTTATGTGTGATGATCTGTTCTATTTTACTGCACCTGTTTACTCTTAATATGGTTGATAATGTTCTAATGCACTTATTAAGGATCAACTAACTGAATCATAAGAAGTTGTGGAAGTAGCATATATGAATCTGAATATGGAAATGAAAAAGTTTTATTGAAGTGATAATACTGATTCACCCCCCCTCTCAGTATTATTTCCAACAATTGGTATCAGACCAGGTTCTTTTGTAGAAGCTTGATCACTTAAAGGAGATCCTTGGAAGAATAGGAAAGAAGCTTAAGAAGAAAGCACATAAGCAGAAGAAGACATCTTAGAAGGACTATGATAGTGGGAGAATCGATTGGGGATTAGTTGTAAGAAGCTCTTCAGATTCAGGATTACATTCAGAATCATTTCAGAATGAAGATGAACTATGAGGTATGAATTTCTATCCTCTGATGTTCCAGCTATCTATCCATTTGGAAAAGATGAAAGTGATAGCGAAACAACTGAATTTGCTCGTATGGGTGAACAAGAAAGATATCAAATAGAGGCAGAATTTAAAAGGCTTTCAGACAAAATCAGAGATCAACAAGATCTATTGAAGACAAGAAGGGAATGTGACTTCAAAGAAGAAGCTACCAAACTAAAAGCCCAACTAGAAGAAGGAAACAAGGTAAGGAAGTTATTCAAGGACAAATATCAAAAGTTGCAGGATGAAGTAACATCATTAAGAGATGAGTTCAATGAAAGACGCACAACCATCAAGAAACTCAGAGATAGATCCAGTTACTATGAAAGTCTTGAAGCCACGATCCACTCGCTAAAAGAAGATCTTGAAGAATCAAAGAAGAAGAATAAAGATATACTCCAAGCTATTGAAAAACAAGAAAACGAAGTCATCGGTTTAAAATCTCAGCTGGAATGTGCCTTCAGTATTCGTCAAGTATAGAAGGATCTGAATGAAGAACAAGAAAAGGAGATACTCAGACTAAGGCAACAAATGGAAGAAGGAAGAAAGTCTGAAGAAATCTGGAAGAAGCAATGTCTGGAAAAGGAGCAATAACTTCAGGTTGAGGTAAATATCTTGAAAGGTAAATTAGAAGATAAGGATAAGATTTTATGATTTCAAGATAGTACTAAGGTCTTGGATGATATTCTTAATAGTCAAAGGTCTCCTGCTATCAAAACTGGTCTT
>APFE030556095.1:2120-25958 GCA_000404065.3 Pinus taeda | reverse complement strand
GGGGAGAGAGAGAGAGAGATAAATAAATAATTGTAGGAGAAAAAGAAAGACTTTAAATGAAAAGGAAAGAACATTTTTCAAAAAAAGAAAAAAAACATAGAAGGCCTAGGAAAAATGGGTTGGTAGACACAAAACGTGGAACACTACTGAAATTTACTTGGAATAAAACTTATAAAATAAAATCACCCACAAATAAATGGGGTTGTTGATTTTGGAAGCATGAAAAATCTTAACTCAGGGGGAACTCGTGGAATCAATTCATGGTTATAAGAAGTTCGATCCACTCTTGAGTAATTTCTTTAGGAAGTCAATTTCGGTTAGAGTTCAAGTTTGAAGAGCCTTTTTATTTTGATAATTTTTTTAATATGTTCATTTTTTTAGGTGTGAAAAAAGGTATTTTAAAGGTGTGAAATTGATGAATTTGAACAATAGAAAATGATTATTGATATGTTGGGAACTTATAAAATCTATACAAATTGTAAGTAGAAAATATCTATTATGTTGAGGAAGTGAGGTTATATGTAAAAAACTATAAATGAGTAAAATTGTAGACATTAATCTAGTTTTCTCTTCACATGTGATTCAATAAAGATTCTTTAGGGGCAAAGTAATTTTTAATAGAAATAATGATTATATAGTAATATAGTATACTATATATACGCTCATTCTGGATAGGAACGATAAAGCATACATAACTACATACACTTTCTCTTCCAAAGGGAAAAAAATGAGTATTTCCACTTGCACCAACCAACCACCGATGTCAAAAAAAATATACCTATAAAGAGATATGTATGAGGCGATAATGGTGCTAGCTTGGAGTAGCACACAAAATCTTGGCAATAGAGGCACACAAGCTAGGGAGGATGGAAACCATTATTAATACATGCTAAATATTAATCAAACATAAAGAAAGGTGACCCTTTTATGACCAGGTGTGTCCCTCAACTCTGTAAAAGGACACCGAGTCTAATTATTACAATTATGTAGACTTTGTTGTAGGTAGTGGAGGTTACCCTAGCTTTTTAGATGGTAAATAAGTCCACACATTTATGAAAAAAAATATCGTTGACAGTTGGAATTGTTTTGAAACGAAGAAACAGGTGTTGAATAGTTTTGAAAGGAAGAAACAAGTGTCGAATAGGGGTTTCCCCTTATTATGTAATAGTAGTACTAAAATAAAAGCGAATTCATTATTTTATAGGTGTGGTATGGTACTTAAACTACCTAGGACAACATAGGGTGAGGGTGCATATTAAATATTACAACCAACAATTAAAAGTGAAGAAACTAAAAAGTACAATACATTTTAGGGATACTCACCACTTCCTAACTGTAGTTTAAGGCCTTATGAAAAATAAATCCAATCAATGTCACAATAAGAAGCACTCAGACAATAATTTATAGTATAATTACTATAGTATAATTTTCTATGTAGAGATAATACCTTTTAAGAAATATTATTGGTACAAATGCATGGGAAAAAAATATTTGTAGCCATCAAAAGTCCCGAAATTTTGTTTTCATCCTTATGGAATAAGAATATTATGTATTACATAGATGCTTATCACATGGCATATACAATGAGACTTTCCACATCTAGACATGAGGAAACAAGAAGTCTTTATTTGTGTTCTAGCTTTTACAATGCTGGTGCAAGCAAGCAATGAAATTAATGATTTACCTACTTTTTTCACCAATGAACTTGATTTTGTGAATGAACTTGTAACATTAGTACCATTTGATGATGTGATTCTTGAAGACATTTGTATTTTGGAAATATTGGCATTGGGCGCCCTCTATTAGGACAACTCTTATCGGTCAAAAAATTTAAATGTCATCACATTAGTAGGACATTGTGGCATCTTACCTAGTCTAATGTAGAAGGAAATATGTTATATTTCTAGTGAATCATCCTATTGTTCGATATATTTACTAGAAGCATTGATTTCTCTTGTAACAGTTCTAGTTTCTTCTTCTTTTGGCTGCACTGCTTTATGTGATATGGGTTTACTTCCAACTTTTCTCCCTCTTCTCAAAGACTTGGATCCACAACATATACACTCGGTAACAACTATTGTGCATGTCCTTGAGCCTTTTATTTACTATCGTAATTCTGATGAAAAATCATTTAGGGATATAGGAGGCTTGCACAATAGCATAGCATGCTTGAAGCTTGAATTCTGCAATTTTGAAGAGAAAGGAAGTAGAGTGGAGAATCACAATCAGGTTCCAATAGAAATTCTCCTTAGAAGAATGTTGTTAGGTTAGAGGAAATGCAAATTTCTCAACACAACACATTTGTTCCTTATCATAGAAGACTTATTATGAAGGCTTTCCTTGGGCTCTATCTCTTGGCACATATGCTCCTAGAAATATGATATGGCTATATGATCTGAAGAGTGTTCTTTGCCATTTTTCTTGTGCACTGTATTGATAAGATAAAATGACTTTGGTGGTGTGGTATTTTCAGTTGCAACTATAGTCACGAGTGATATTATTCATACATATCCAACTTGATATTCTATGCTATATTTTATTGGTCTGCCTAATGCTTTCTTAGATGCCATCATGGTTGGAGCCATCCCTTCTGCAGATGTAGCAACTTGTATACCACAATGATTATATTCTTTGTGTCTTAATAACCTCAGATGTCAAGTTATTAATGATTGTGGTGCTATAAGATCTTTTGTGAAATTTTTTACTTCAAAAGCCTACTTACGAGCTTTGGTAGGTGACACTCATAGGTCCTTATCGTCTACCTTGTATGAGCTGATACAACATGGTGATTCTTTGAGAGGGCATGGGGTGTATGTATTGATTTAAATCTAAAATACTATTGCAAAAATTGGATTTGCGCTAAAGTGTCCTCCCTATTACAAGAATATTCTAGATCTTATGTGTTTATTCCCATGGAGACTGATTTGGAACAAGAAACAATTGTTTCAATAGATGGAGATGAATCATTAAGGGTGACATCCGAGTTAGGGGTTGATACTTCTGCCGAAAATTTTCCTTCAAAATTGTAACCCTTTCTCCCCGATTATATAATAAATGTTACATGTCTCTTAGAGAATATTTTGCATTATACAGATACATGGATGTTTGTTGAGAAAAAGGGTACCAACTCTATGCTACAACTATTTGATTTACCCCTTTTACCATTTTCATTTGCAGGTGTCCATAATATTGTTGTTTCATTTAAAAAAATATTCACAATAGCACTCATTTCCTCTCACAAGCGTTGTTCTTACTACTTTTGTGAGAACACATTAAACCTACAAATGAACTCATGGATTTGTTAGCTCGAACAAGCTGGCAGATATTGAGGTATCACAACACATGATAATTTTGAGATGCCTTTCAATTCTACATAGTGTTTTATCTTTTTCAACACATGTAGTAAAAAGAACAACAACAATGATCGCTGAAATTGGTTCTAGGGATGTAGATATACTGAAGGATGTAGGAATGGTGTACATAGAAATAGTTTGGTAGATATATCTTGTGAGTGATTCAAAATTAGATGTGAGTAAATAGTTTGAAAAAGGACCTACAACTGAAAATTTGGCACAAAATGTAGTAGGTATAGAAGCTGACACTAACACGGTTTCAATTTTTCGGCATGTGAACCCAATGCCTATGAAGAATGGACTTGTTTCTCATTGTTCCATTGAACCTGAATATATTTCTGTTATACAAGCAAGACTTCATCACTATAAAAAATAGACCATGTTATCGAAGGGATTTTAAGAATATGTCTTGGTCAACTTGGGTGACATGTAGATGCATCAGAGGTTGACATTGGAGGCTTTGTAAGTTCATGAGAAACATATCAAGCCCAGGAAATTAAAAGGGTGTCACTTGATCTCTTAGAATTTGACACTAAATAAGGTCGTGTCTGCAATGTAATCATCCTGTGTGACTCTTGTGAAGGTTTTGGTAATGCCCAACCAACATCATGATGATATAGGATCACTTAGTGCAACAACCAAGACTGTGGTGGTTTCTCTTACCAAACATTTTCATGACAGTCTTGAAGTGGATGATAAGTGTAACTCATCTAAGTTTGAGTCATCACTTTATTCAAAGGGTCACTACTAGGAAAATTGTGGATGACATGACGATAGTTATATATGACAACCATAAGTGAATGTGTGATACAACAATGGTGAATTATTTCTATGCTCATGGTACAATTAAAATTCTTTTTGACTACTTTTGAAGCAACATTTCATTTATTGTGGAAAATACCATTATGGTACATTAAGGAATGGAAATAAAATTTTTTAAATGTATTGAAAATTACAAGCAAGAGCATGCACCTTGGTTGTTAGAGACATATGAAACTATTGCAGGATTTTTGGGTACCTTGTGAATACTTCTTTGCTATTAATTGTGCCCTATGCATCACAATAGTTAGTGCAACATGTTTTTGGAGACTCTATCACTCTTCCAAGGGATTCAGAGGCTTTTGTTTGCACCCTACAAGCTTAAGTTCTCAATGGTGTTCTCCCTATCTAGAGCAATCCATTGTTTTTTCGTTGTAGTCTATCCTTAATTACCTTTGTTGTTTCTATTATTAGCCATGTATACATGACCATATGCAATGTTAAAGGAAGCAAAAATTATATTGATGTACCCATGTAGTGCCCATATTGTTACTATGGAGCCCCATAGAAGCCCACTATTATTATTATTGTGCCCTTGCATTATTATTGTTATGTAGGCTCTGATTATGTTATGGTCCCTTAGATTCCTATATATAGAGAGGAGGTCTTTTCATTTGAATCATCCAAGAATTGTTTATTTATGTAATGTAAAGGAGGTTGCCCCCTCGAAGAGGCTGAATTCTAAGTCGTTGATCTATCTTTTCTATCTTTTCTTGAGCTGGTTTCATAACAGAGCATTGTGACTATATAGGATTTCTTACTAAAACAACCAAAAGTGTTGTGGTTTCTCTTGCCAAAACATGTCATGACAACCTTGATGTGCATGATAATTATAGCTCATCTGAGTTTGATTCATCACTTTCTTCAAAGTGTCACTACTAGGAAAGTTCTAGATGACATGACAATATTTATATAAGACAACCATAAGTGAATGTGTGATACAACAATGGTGAATTATTTTTATGTTCATGGTACAGTTAAAATTCACTTCAACTACTTTTGAAGAAATCAGTCATTGATTGTGGATAGTACCATTATGTCACAGAAAGGAATGGAAACAAAACATGATAAAGGTATTGAAAATGACAAGAAATATCATGCACATTCGTTGTTAGAGAAATATGAAGATATTGAAGGTTTTTGGAATACCTTGCGAATTCTTCTATGTTGTTAACAACACCATATGCATCACAGCTATTAGTGCAACTAGTTTTTAGAGGCTCTATCACTATTCCAAGGGATTCATAGGTTTTTCTTTGCACCCTACAAGCTCAAGTTCTCAATGTTGTTCTACCTATCTAGAGAAATCCAATGTTTTGTCATTGTAGTCCATATTTGATTAAATTTATTTTTTCCATTATTACCCATGTATACATTGCCATATATGATGTTAAAGTAAGAAAAAATGGTATTCCTGGAAGCAAAGATCTATTTTTTACAAGTCATCCACTTGATGAAGATGTTATTTATATGATGATTGACATTGGATTTCCAGAGTCTAGTGTAAAGGAAGCATTGAAGTGTGTTGAAACAAATAACATTGAATTGGATATGGATTTGTTCTTTAGTGATCCTGAGGAGCCAACGTAATAATATGATGAAATTTCCCAAGACCTTGCCTTGTCACTGAGTAATTCTAAGGTTCCTAAAGACAATGCTAGTGAAAAAGGAAAGTAGGTTTCTTTTCATGTGAAACCTTTAGAAAATGCTCCCGTTGAGGATATCTTAACTACATGTATGAATTTGTTTCAAAGAATAGATGAAAAATTATTTTAGTTTCTTGATTTTATGGGGGGAAATGACATTGGCATTGTTGATGTTGAGGTATATGTCGTATAAATATTTTATAGTATACTTTAGTTTATATTCAAGTATTCATCATCTGCATGTCTTATACTCTGCATTGTATCTTCTTTCATTTCCAAGAGAGGAACTCAATATTGATGGTAAGAAGCAAGAATTGAAGAAAGAGGAGACCAATAACACTAGAGAAAAAAATGAAAAATGAGAGAGAGAAGAGAACAAGTCTAGTGATACCCTTAGAGCCAATATATTGTGTAAGACACACACATAGAGATTGATGATCAATTCTTGAGAGTTGGTGAATTCACTTGTAATGCCTTTAAAACATAGCGATAATTTTTTGAAATGATGAAACAACATTTCATGTTTAAATTGTAGTCCGACCAATATTAGGTTGGAAACTCATATTGTAATACTTGACATTTTATATAATAAATTTATGCGGTTGAAATTTTTTTATTTGCACTAGATATCATTTAGTCTTGTAATTAATATATATAACTTTGTGTTATCCTATTATATGAATATGCACATTGTATGACATTTTTTTAATTTAGTCGCAAAATAAGACTATTTAATTTATGTTGATTAATAATGAACACATAAAATCAATCTAAAACTACTAAATTAGTAGTTTTCATTGATTAATCATGAACACAAATAAAATGAGTATATGGTTAAGTTAGCCGTTTATAATGATTATGAATGAAATTAAATGGAATGAATATAAACTACTAAGTCATTTATATAATGAATATGAAATTAACAAAAAAATTACTACTACAAATGATAAATTTGTGATTACAAATGATAAATACATTTTCCATATATATGACTATTTGTAGCTAATATATAGTATCCTATATCACAACTAAAATTCAATCATATTTCTTTGGAAATTAATTTGTTTCAGAGGATGACTAAAATTTACATATATATGACTATTAGTAGATAATTTAGAGTATCTTATAACACAACCAACATTTTGGCCATATTTCTTCAGTCATCAATTGGTTTTCTCAGGTAATCATATAGTAATATATTTTCTTGTATATTTGGTCTTTAATGGTGACAAATAATGACTAAATCAATGACTAACTTAATGACCAAATTTATTACTAAATCTATTAATAGATGAAAAATTTGAGAAAACTAATTAATGACTAAGCTAAAAATGACTAAAAGTTGGTCACGTTATAAGATACTGTAAATTAGCTATTGTTGGTCACCAACTGAAAAATAGTCGTTTAAATGCAAATTTTGGTCATTTTTTTATCTACTAATTCGTCATTTTGTACTAGTGTTTATCTATCAACTCCAGTAACTTCTCTATACCTAGGTACATTAAGATATTGAGAAAGTTTTAAATCATCAAATCAATCATGCAATCCTCTCATGTTGCCTCAATGCTTGGAACATCTCCTCAAGGTGCTCTACCAAGTTTAATTCATATCCACTACTCCTATCCTTTGTAAATTCACTCCACTCTTGATCTCGACATATATGAAAAAATTGTGATGTCCAAGCCTTCATGACTCAACCAAACCACTGTACAATTATCCTAAACTAGTGTCTCATCACAAATGCAAGCCATATTGCCCAACTCCACTATTGGATCTTGCAGATGATGTCTCAAATCTCATCCCCACCTACCAAGTCTACCCTAAAGGGACCCATAATCCCTTTGAATCAAGGGTGAACTTGATCCATCTCAGTCACTTGATCCAAGATCATCAACAACTCAAATATCATCTTAGAACACACTCAACCATATAAAGGCTCTCCTAGTCAAAACCATAAATCCATCAATTTTTCATCTCAGGCTCCTCAACCCAAGGCATCATCATCCCATCATGATATCACCTTATCTAACTCCCATATCCATCAATATGTCTCCAATCCCATGAGCCATTTACACCATTAGGTCACCAAGTCCTCATCTTGGATCATAGTTAAATCTAGATGAAGAACATTCAACTAATTATCGCGATGATTTTTTATCTCAAATATGGCGTCCTTATGTCTCAAGCGCTCTCATCCAAATGGCCTTAATCCTCAAGTCATGATGAACACTTGGCCAATCTATATCATGGCCAACTATAACTCATCCTTTGTAAATATTTCTCATTCACCATCCTTAGCTAAGTCATTAGCCCCATCCACCTTTGGGTTGAGTACCTATTGGAAAACCTCTGCATCAATCTATGTTATATTACTCATAAATGAATGAGAAATCATCTTAATTAAGAATGTTCACCAACTCTCCCAACCATCACGATGATTGTCATTCCCTGCAAAGTCTTTGAGTGGTCCATGATTTATTCTATCCTGCGAGATCCATGGTGCCCTAATCCTAGTCCTAGAAAGTCTCATCATCACAAATCGATGTAGAATGTTGGGATCTTCACTAACCCAATTGAACACACATCTTGTCTCGTCAGCAAACCAATTGAGTCAACATACCCAACCCTTCTCTACCATAATTGTGTGCAATTAGATCTCAATTTTTTGTTATTCCCGGAACTTTTAGGAATAAAGAACATATATTATGAAACTAAATCGAAATTAATACCAGAAAATTCACTTTTCAGGAAGAACGAGAAAGAAAAAGATATGAAATTGATGGTGTTAATGTGAGCTTATCCATTGTGGTTATCATTTGTTTGAATTTGAACAAGAATCAATTTATGAAAGATCCTAGCTTTCGCTCTTTTTTTTGTTGGGGTTGTCCAAGATCATTTCGATGACCTATGTTTAAGTGAGTATATATTCCATATCTATCTGGGATATGATCTGATTGACTGGATAAGTTTAAACGAATAGCAACCGACTACTAGAGAGAGTATACAGAAAGAAAGTATATTTTGATCTGATATTGATGACTGATGAACAAATCAGTCCTATATCTTATTTTCTTTGGACCGGTGAAAAAGTGAGGGCTCCAGCAGGAAGAGGATTGTCCACGAGAGAGCGAAGGGGTCAACCTTTCCGAATAGACAACATGGGTTTTGGAATGTTAGTTGTCTATTACTATTCAATCCAAATCAAGAGTATTTCCATCACGGCGGCTGAGGAGCAAAAGGAGGAATCCACCCAAGGAGGGGCTCGCGCCTGATTAGTTAGTTGCTTAGATCTCTGTGTTAATACCAACTCCTTTGGTTAAGAGCTCTACTACTATTTCCTGGTGATCTCCTGCTCTAATAAAAACTTCAAGTTATTTAAGGGAACACCATTTCTTCTACTTTTTCTTTGAAACTAAATCTATTTGTGAAGAGCTCTACTATTGTTTCCTGGCTATCGCCTACTCTACTACCAACTTTAAGTTGGTGAAGAGAAAACCACTTATTTTTCTCTTGTATAGATTGAAGGTTTTTCTCTCTTTCTCCCTTTCTCTAAAATTTCTTTCATCATATTGACTCAAAAAAAAATATAACTTTTAATTAAAATGAACGAATGTATTATCTTAAGATAATAAAAATTAGGAATTGATGTGTTGAAATAAGAAAAAAAAAGAGTATTGTGAATTATGAAGGAGTCACTCTTATATAAATTGGAGGTCCTTATGTTTCTCTTGTCTTATTATTTCTCTTCAGCATTCTTTCCATCACATTGACTTTAAAAGTTTTATACTTTTTAATAAAAATGTAGTGCTTTGTGATTTTAAGATGAGAAAAAGTAGTAATTGATGCATTGACATGAGAAATGAAGTATTGTGGGTTCTCATTAGTCAAAGGTTGAATGTAATAATGAGAGTTTCACTAGCCATTGTACCTCCTTCACAAGGGAAAACCGTTAACTCACACAATGCAAACATTGAGTAACACATTCCATTGATCCATGTTATTTACATGATGAATACAAATGTTAAGAAATAATCTTTAAAATAAATACGATTTATAATTTTAAAAGGTATGTTTTTCATTGTTAGTAATAGTCCTTAATCCTTCCATACATTTTTGTCTCCCTCTTAAGAGCGAGGACTATCAAAACCCCAGGGGCTTTGCATGGTTATAAGGAGTGCTTGGCGCACCATGTCCTCTACATTGTGCAACATTGACATGATTCACAACTTCCTCATGTAGCACAATGTTAGTTCACACAAGTTATGCCTCTAATTATTCCCTTAGTTAACTGTTAGTAGAATATTGACTTAACTAATTTTCTTCTTTAATAATGTGCAATATAAGTATATACATGCAACATCATCATCAAAACGTATACAATAAATATATATAGGGTAGGAAACAATTACCTTAACTCCTGCAAAATGTCCTCATATAATAACAGTATACTATACAAAGTACAAGTCATGGCACTTGGCAAATTATGAAAACCTGACAACCTTAATTTGTGCAATGTCTCGATTGCAAGTCATTGCAAGAAAATTCTAAGTTCTCAAGTCCCTCTCCTGCAATCCTCTACCAAATGAGCACCTTTGTACAAAAATACTACTCCTTACAAAACCTTATGTTTTGGTGTACTGGAAACCCCAAATTGGGCCCATACACTAAATTTTATATCCACCTAACCAAACTCAAAAGTTTTATCAAAGTCACCCAACTTGTGATATCACATGGTCTCTTGGCGTGATCCATCTCTTCCATGGTCTCATGTATTATCTCTCTACGATATCACTCCACACACCAACAGTATCTCACAAATATACAAAAATATCCATAATAAGCTCCATCCCACACACCCCCAAGTACACCCTAACTTCAAGTCCTCTTATCAAGTCGTACTGGCTTACTCCACATGAATTGTAGTTATTACAAGGCTCGATCACATGCCTACAGCATAATAATTTTATGCCTTGGCTCACATGACCCACCCGAATCCTCGCACGAATTTCCCAGCCCACTCACACAACTCACCCGAGTGGCTTATATGGTTGACCCAGTTACTTATACAAATTTCTTATCCTATTCCGAAAACTCACTTGGCCCACTTATACAACTCAACTAACTAATCACATGACTCACCTGGGCCACGCGTATGAGTACTCACCTAGCCTGCTTACACAACTTGCCTAGTCCACTCACACAACTCACCTCACCCAATTGTGCGACTGCTTGTTTGAACCACCTGCGTGATTTCTCACACAGCTCGCTTGACCCTCTCACACAATTGGCCCAATCATGTTATGTGCAGTCTACCCTCACTACGAACCTGCCAAAAATAAATTCTCATCATCCATTTGTGGATGACTCCTCTCAAATGGGCTCTCATATATATACGTGTAATTTGTTCTAGTCCATTGTGTTGGTTTGACCTAGCACAATTAATTTCATTGTTAACCAACTAATCAATTACTCTACTCTTATAACGCAATGAAAAAAAATAAATTAATAAAATTTTAATGATGTGAATCAGTTTTAAAAAATATTCAATGATGTCATTTAACCTAGAATATAATTACGCTAATAGGTTTTTATGAGAAGTTAATTATGATATTTGGCCTATGTGATGCAACAACTACATTCATGAGGTTAATGAATGATATATCGTGAACTTTTATTAGTTCATTTTTTATTATTTATTTTGATGATTTACTAGTATACATTGCGAGATAGGAGGAGCACCTATCACATTTGATGCACGTGATAGAGGCTTTAAAGAAGCCTTAATTGTTGTGCATCTAAGTATCATTTTTCACAATAATGTTTTATGCATTTGGGATTTCTGATAGGTGGAGGATATTTGAAGATAGATACTTTCAAGTGGAGGTCATCATGAAGTGGTTGGTAAGGTTTACTAAAAATTTTTCAAGATAGGATTTTTGTTGAGGAAGCGTAGTACTTGAAGCAATTTATACACTTGTTTTTAGAAGTAGAAACATCAATCCACACCATAATTTCAAGTGGCAAGATTTTTCAGTGGGGAAAGTGTTGGTGAAGAGCCTTTGAATTGTTAAAGAACACCAATCAAGCATTGGTTATAACATTACAAAACTTACAATACCCCTCCGAAGTGGAGACATAATCATGTGGGAATGCTATGGGAGAAATCTTGAATCTAATTAATTGAATTGAAAAAAAAATATGAAATTCATACAAATAAGAAAATACAATTAAATCAAGAACCCACCATAATAATACTAAAAATATCTAATAAATAATAAATCAATAGAGATCTATTTTAATAAAATCAAAACAAGAACCAGCCATACTAATATTAAAAATATCTAATAAACGAATAAATCAATGTAGATCTATTTTAACATAGATCTTTCATACACTAATCAATTATGTTTTTATTTTCTTTAAGTCCCTCTCATTTATTAATAAATCTTGGACTAAAATAAATCTTTGTTAATACATATATAAACCCGATTAACAAAGCACCAAAACCCAAGTAGGTCGCAACAAAATAGTCCTACCACTACATTTTGTCCTACTTAAAAACAAGCATTGTTCAATTTGACTTTTGAATGGACACACACTTGATAACTGGTGGAAGTTTCATGAAAATAGCCTCACACATAGATGAAGTGATTTTATCATCATAAGAAACAACTAGATGATTTAGATTCCTTAATGGAATACATGAAAACTCAATTTTATCACCATAAGCAACAACTAGGTGATTCGAAGTCCTTAATGAAGTTTTTCTTATTGCACATGACAACTGAAATCAATTAGGATAGCTAGAAATAATAGAAAATGCCTAACATAATTATAAATAATGAATAGTGATTAAGTATATTTATGAAATCCAAAAATTTGGGATGTCAACATTTTGTGTTCTTATTATTATCATGTATGCAAGTGATTGCGGTCATGAAAGGGAAAAACAATAAAAAGTTTTTTTAAGGTACAATAAAATTATTCTCAAGCTAAATTTTAAGAAGGAAGCATATACAAGAGTATTTTAGTATAAAATAAAGTATTCATATCATTTGTGTGCCTTTATATTTGGTGTCTAGCATCTAACATTGCAATCTAAGGCATTTCTATATATTTTGTAGCTTGAGATGCAAAAAAATTGAAATGAGAATTTGATCTCATTGTTTAAATCATGTCTATAAATGACTATGGTCATATATGCCAATTAAGCTTCCTTAAACCAAATAAATTGCATTATTGCTTATTACATTATATGAAATGAGTTATAGATGTTATGTAAAAATTTATTGGTGGATACCCTATTACAAACGCAATATGTTGGGGTTGTCAATTACATCAAAAGTATTGTGGATATTCCCTATAGATTAGGGTAGTTGAAAAGTATATATTTTTTACATATTTTCTACAAACTGAGGAATAAAATTTAGAGTGGGGCCATAAAGGAGAGAAGTCATGCCCTAAATGGGTGTATTTTTAATCCAATTTTTTATTAAAAAGAGTTTGGTAAAATGGTAACATTTCAAGGATAGGGTGTGATAGTCTTCTTGGGATATTTCTTGTTATATGGATGTGATGTGGAATGCATCAAACTATGGGTAGAGGTAATGTAACCCTTGAGCAGTTTAGTTGACCATTATTGTTCTCAAAATAACAATGAATCAACCCTATAGTGGACATGGGTAGCATGAAAATATATTTGTTTGTATATGTCAAATACATGATGGTACAAGTGAAAAGGAAATATTTTCTAAATAGCACAATGCTCTAGAAAATATTATAGTTGTTTGAAAAATACAAAGATGAAAGTTTAGAGTTTCCTCTAAACAATACATTCTTTTAACTATGAATTTTATTTCTCAACTTCTAGGATAAAGTTTTGAATAAACTTCCAGTCATTAATATTATATAAAAAAAACTAAATAAGATTGGAAAATTATATCTAAAATTAGAAGAAAGAAGTAAAAAAATCTTTGAAATCACACAAACTCTTTTAACAAAAAAAACATTACATTATAAATTTTAAACAAATAGATCCACCAAGAAAATAGCATATATTATCTCACTCCTTATATGATTAAAGAAGCAAACTCATAATTCTCCATAAAATGTGATTTAAAAATAGGTAAAACCTTATAATAATAAATAATAATAATTAAAAATAGAGTAAAATATGTATGTACAATAAATTTATATATGTAGTGTCATTAGTTTCTTCTAGTTGTTACAAATGCATAAATTAGCAATACAATAATTGAAAGGAATATATTTCCAACCTAAATTTAAAACTTAAGTTTGACGTCATCTTGACCTTGAGTTTCAAATCACATTATATTAGGGCATAGTTTAACTTAGAGTTGAAATGGCATTTTTCACTAGAATTTGGGGATTTAATATCAAGTAAGATATTTTTGTTTAAAATATATACATGGATTGAGTTACCTGAAAAACCATTGGGCATTAGAATTATATACATTAAACAACTTAGAATGATTCTTTTAAAAATATTTACCAAATTTCAGTTAAACTTAACCAGAAGCAATACCTGAAAGAGTCATTTTCCTCTATTAATTATAAAACACATTGAATTTTAATCTAGTGTTCAAAAAGGGTAAAATATAACTTCAAGGTAAAAAACTTTTGATTTTCAATTATATTGAATGCGTTATGATAGAAATAGAGAAATATAATGATGATTACTGCTTCTCTGATAACCTTGTAATATTAATCGTAGACCGCCAAAAGCATAAGACCAAAAAGGGCGTGTGCCAATATTACATAAAATGCCTTGAAGTGATGTGGAGAGAATTTCATGAAACACATCTCATGCTTTTCTTTATAGACATTGCGGTAAATTGTGATCCGCTCATTTAATGGTCGATCACACGTTTTTTAGATACATGATTGAGGGAATCTTTAAATGAATATATATGGGTGTCTTTAAATGAATAGTTCGAAGTTCTTTTGTTCACATACTCTTCTTCTATCATCTGTACTTGCAACAATTCTTTTTTTGTATGTCAATGTTTGTGTATGTCAGTGTTTAGATTTGACTTTATATGACTGGAATTGCTTTTTTTGAAAATGGCAACAAGAATTGCTAAAAATAGAAGTGATAAAAATAGCACTTCTATAAATACCAGTTCAAGTACCAGTGTTGGACTAAGCAACAAGGAATGAAAAATGGAAGTGCTAAAAATAGCATTGATATTGTTAGTAGTTCGGGATGGATTCCTATTTTAGTCAGTCCTTATACTAAAATAGTGAAGTAAAATTCGAATTTGATCTTAGCAACAGTTTGTAAAATAATTAACTAATTCATCTTGAGTTAATTAGTTAAGTAAAATCAAACTTGAAGCCTATGTGTGGACATGCAACAATTTCTCCATTAATTGAGGAATTTATCCATCAGTTAAAGGATAAGGATGATTTGTAATTATGATTTGTAATTAGTTGGCTCAGTTAACTAAGCCAAGTCCAGTTAGATTAATTCAAACAGTTTGTTAAATTAATTGTAAGTTCAGTTAGTTAATGCTTGCATGCATGTAACTACTACACTTCAGATAAGTGAATATTCTCTCATAAATAACTCATGCATGTCAGTTCAGAGAAAGACCTAGTTGAGATCAGAGGAGGGACAATGTACTATCAGTTCAATGGATTTTTACGATAGAGGAAACTCATCCATGGAGAAGGATTTATCTCTTTCAGGATTGCGTAGTTAGATCAGAGGTTACAGTGATTGTGATGAGGCCAATTCACACATGTGATATCACTGGACCCCAAGAAACATTGCGCAAGGGAATAGGAGGCTTGGAGGACAGAGGAGAAGGTTTGTTAGAAGCCTTTGACTGTCTATGAGTAGATTGTTTATTGCAGAGAGAGAAGGATAGCTTGTGAGCTAATTCTTTTTGTAATTTGGACATATTTCCACTTGTATGATAATATAGAGTTGGGGTTTTAGGCTGAGGCTTTCCCCGTGATATTTATTCTGTGTTATGTGTGATTGATTTCTGATTCCCAGTTATATGTGTTCTCTTGATCTTGCTCAATTCAATTAAGCTTCCACAAAGTGTTGTAGAAGTAGATCTTGTATTGTGTTTTAGGATATTACATAATCTATTGATCTACAATGGGAATTTTTACATGGTATCGGAGCAAAGGTGATCAAAGGAGAAGAACAATATACAAGAAGGGAGAAGTTAGAATTTCGTAGTTCCTGAATATAGAAATCAAGTTCTTATCACATCTCATTTTCACCAATGGCATTCAGTGGTTTAAGACTCGAGTATGCCCTTAATGGTAGCTTGAATTATATAGCCTGGAAGGATCAAATGGAGGAATTATTAGAGGATAATGGCCTAAAGGACTTCATTAATCAAGAAGTCCCCAAGCCGAATGATGCTACTCAACTGGAAAAATGGAAGAAATGTGTGGCTAGAGCAAGGAGAATCCTCCTAGAGGGAGTACGAGACCACATTGTCTCGAGCCTCCATGGGAAGGAGACACTATTTTCAATGTGGAAAACATTGAAAGATTTATATCAGAACAGTAGCGACCAGAGGAAGTTGGCACTAAATGACAAGCTTCGTAAGCTCAAGTGTAAAAAGGGCGACAAGATCTCTACATATCTGAACAAGCTCACCACTTGCAGGGATGAGCTTGGAAGTGTAGGGATCATAACAAGCGATGATGACATGGTGAGTCATGCACTCCTCGGTCTTCCTAAGAGCTGTCATAGCTACCACGACTCGGTTAATGGAAGAGAAAAACTGCCAAATTGGGAATGATTTTGGTCAGATCTGATGTAGGAGGAGACAAGAAGAAGCACCATAGATGGTTCTTCATCCATGCAGGATAAAGAAAATTGTGCCTTATCGAGTAAGGAAAAGAAAGGGGAGGAGAAGGATTCTCATTCCAATCTGATTTCTTCCCATGGTGGGAAAATTTTTGAAAAATTGAAAGTGCGATGCTTTCGTTGTCATGAGGTGGGTCATTCTGTTACAAATTGTCCACTAAATAAATCCAAGAAGGGATCCTTGGAAGAATTAGAAGGTGAGGCTCTTGCCTCATAGTTCGAGTTGGATTTCACACTCTTCACATGCATGGTTTCATCCCTTGTGGGAAGTGCTTGGTTTCTTGACAGTGTGGATTCTTTCCACTTGACTAGTGAAAAGAGTTTGCTCAGTACCTGGAGGAGAAAGATCTCCAGATACTCATAGAGATGGGCAATGATGAAAAGTATAGTGTCTCAGGTGTAGGAAAAGTTGTTTTTCAGAGAGAGCATGGAGCTTGCATTACCTTGACAGATGTAAAGTATGTACTAGGATTGAAGAAAAACTTGGTGTCGATCGCGATGTTGGAGGATAGAGGCTATGATGTAGTCTTTAGTAAGGGAAAGGCACCACAAGACAGGTGAAGCAGATCAGTTCACGAGTCAATAACCTGTATGCTCTTAAGGTTCAAGATGCATGCAAAGCGTTGAGGAGCAAGGCTACTGATGGAGACTTGGTGGTTGAGAGGGAGAGTACATTACCTCTCAACATGCAGCCACACGAGAAGTATCAAACGATTATGGAGGAGCCACGATTGGTGAAGCAGCTTCAAGAGGTTGTGGAGCAGCCACAACTGGAGAAGGTGAGAAGAGATCAAGTGGAGGCATCCACTCATGAAAAGACCTCCAGTAGGGGAGAATTTTGAGCCAGGTGGGTAGAGGGATCACATGCATCCATACCTCCATGTAGGAGGTGGGGTGATGTAGAGTGATCATCCCAAGGAGGCTGGAATAGGGGCAGGATCCTTGAGGCACCGAACCTCTTTGATTTGACTTTGGTACAGGAGCCCCGATGAAGAGTAGTGGGACTGGTTGAGTGGGTAGAGACAGATGCGGATGGAGCAACAGAGAGAGCTATAGTGTAGGAGTCCCAAGATAGTGCAAAGCTAGGTGGCTGCAACAATGTGAAAGGCATAGGAGTGTTGCATAAATGCAGGATGGCACAGAGGTGTGTAATGGTGTGAGACGCATGGAGTGTTGTTGCAGGTCAAAGGTCAAAGAGGGAGCACTTTTCAGCGAAAGAGGGAGTTTCAGCATCAGAGTATGTTTCTTGCCCAATAGAGAGGTTAGTTGGGAGTTTTTTTGTTTCTAGAGTTGTTGGAGCGTCCACACTTGGAAGAAGTGTTGAATGCAGAACATTCTAAAGGTTCAGGATCGGGTTCAAGTTAAGGCCTTTCTTGTTGAGAGGGAGCATTGAAAATGGAAACAAGAAATGATAAAAATAGAAGTGCTAAAAATAACACGGCTATAAATAGTAGTTCAGGTAGCAGTGTTGGACTAAGCAACAAGGAATGAAAAATGGAAGTGCTAAAAATAGCATTGCTATTTTTAGCAGTTCGAGATGGATTCCTATTTTAGTTAGTCCCCATACTAAATAGTGAAGTAACATTTGAATTTGATCTTAGCAGCAATTTTTAAAATAATTAATTAATTCGTCTTGAGCTAATTAGTTAAGGAAAATCAAATTTGAAGTCTACGTGGGGACATGCAACAGTTTCTCCATTAATTGAGGAATTTATCCATTAGTTAAAGGATAAGGATGAGATGTAATTATGAGATGTAATGAGTTGACTTAGTTAATTGAGTCAATTCTAGTTAGATTAATTCAAATAGTTGGTTGAATTAATTGTAAGTTCAGTTAGTTAATGCTTGTGTGCATGTAACTACTGCACTTCAGATAACTGAATATTCTCTCATAAATAACTCATGCATGTCAGTTCAAAGAAAGACCCAGTTGAGATCAGAGGAGGGACAATGTACTATTAATTGGATGGATTTTTCCTATAAAGGAAACTCATCCATGGAGAAGGATTTATATCCTTCAAGATTGCGTAGTTAGATCAGAGGTTACAATGAGTGTGATGATGCCAATTGACACATGTGACATCACTCAACCCCAAGAAAAATTGTGCAAGGAAATAGGAGGCTTGGAGGGTAGAGGAGAAGGTTTATGAGAAGCCTTTGACTGCCTATGAGCATCAGTTTGACTGTAGAGAGAGGAGGATAGCTTGTGAGCTGATTCTTTTTGTAATTTGAACATATTTCTACTTGTATGATGATATAGAGTTGGGGTTTTAGGCTGAGGCTTTCCCCGTGATATTTCTTTTTTGTTATGTGTGATTGATTTCTCATTCTTAGTTATATGTGTTCTCTTGATCTTGCTCAATTTGATTAAGCTTCTGCAAACTGTTGTAGAAGTAGATCTTGTATTGTGTTTTAGGATATTACATAAGCTATTGATATACAATGGGAATTTCTACAGTTTTGACATGTAGTTTTATTTCAATTTTTATAATTGTGATATGACATATCTTTGGTTTCTTTGACTTGTTTGTTATTGGTTTTTTTGTACGTTTTAAAGACCTAATATCAATGTTTTTTTTATGAAACTTTATCCCATTCAATAGAAATATAAAAACATTGTCTTTTGGTGATATTCCAATAAGTTATTGGGAGACTATGACTCTATGCAACATATGAATTTCAAAGTGAAAAAGGGTCACTACAGAATCCTTGATTATGTAGTAGCCCTATCTTATTTCTATTCATATATTATAATGCCTTCATAACACTTATTTTCATATGCTTGATTGAATTGTGTATATGCCCTAATATCTACACGTGGTATAAGTTAATCAATAGTAATTACCTAATGCATTATAAACTATGTGATAATTTGCACTTTATTTCTTCTACATTTGGTTTATTTTCCATATTTGAATATTTGTTATATCATGAACTTATTACATAAGACTTGGTTTAAATATATTACTGACTACAAAACTCATTTGCTATTATTGTGAGTTTGTATTCATGTGTATAGTGATATTTCTTTTGAAAGTTTCATATCTGCAATCATGAGAAATGATGGTTCTTGGGCTAAGCGTTATTGCTTTCAAACTTTTATCATGGTTTTATGGGTGTTTTGGCATTCTCTTTAGGTATGTTAATCCTGATTTGCAAAAATTGTCTCAAATCACAAACACTCATATATGACAACCATTAATGTCTCTATACCATATCTCTCGACTATCAACATTTGAGTTAATCCCCTGGGGTTTCAAGGTTACCAACACCTTGTTACTTCATTGTTCTTGTTCATATTTTTTACATTGTTATGTAAGTTAGGGTCAGTTGACTCACTTGTTTCACATTTTCCCTCTTTGTTTCGCCTAATTCATAGCTGAAACCAGCTTCGATTCTAACCATGGCACCCCTTATCTAGTTTAAGGTCATTTGAGCTAAGATAGTAGAGGCATATCATGAATGTGTAGACTTGTTCCAATAGGTCAACTGTTGGGATTTACTTCAATTGTTCCATGGTTATGGTAAAGGGTTTATTAGGGATTTTTCATCTTCTTTTGATATGAAGAAAGCCATAGTTGGGGATCTAGATATGGTTACATATATTTATTTCATTGCAACAACTACTAATATCCCCTTTGAGAGAGAGAAATGGTCTAAAAATTGCGCAATGTGTGACATTCCCTAGAAGCAACTTATCGTTAGTAAATATTGTGGATATCATGTGAAAGGTATGCCAATTTCCTCTTTGAAATCTAAATGGCATAATTTAGTGCTTTTGTTGCATTAATATGTTACTTGTAAAGGGTGACATATTCTGGTTTTTATTTACCATAAAAGGTGGTTAATGGTATTTTTCGTCCATAAACTTAGTTTTTCCTTTTATCTATATAAAATCCTAAATAAAATGTCCTGCACATACTAGTCACATCGAAAGAAGTCTAAAATATCACTCTTTCATCACAGCTTGATCTATATTCTAGTTAGAAACCATTTGTAAAAGAAAAGGGATGAATGAGATCATTTACTAGATCGAAATGGTTTTGAAAAACTCCAATTGCCCAAGTATTATAATTCCTTGGGCATTTGTGCACATAGCCCTTTAGTTACGATAATTTCATTCAGTGTATAATGATTGAGAAGAATCATTTCATGAAGAAAACCCTTTCATTTTGAATGATAATAATATTGAAATCCCCATACCTACTTGTGCTCGGTTAACTAGAAGCATGAATAAGGGTACTATTTTTTGTGATATGGAATTAAAATAGGAATTTAAGGATAAAAGAGAAGTGAAACACTCTAGGGTAAGTCTCTGGCCCAAAATTGTACCCAAATAACCTGCACATGAAAAAGTGATAATACAATGAGAACAAAACCCTCAATCTAAAGTTAATATTAAGCTAATTTGGAGGAAAATTTCCTGAGCAAGGTGAAAGAGACAATAGAATAATCCAAGAAATTATGAGTTTGTCCATATCGAGGCTCATTGCGAGGCTCATCCATGCCTCTTGTTATGATGACAATCCTCCAAGAGTCATCCATTTGAATGAGCATAGAATAAGAACATGTATTGGTACGAACAATACTTGCTCATTATCCCGTGTCTTGAAAACTATTTTAATAATATTGTCCATGAAAATAAGGAAATCAAAACTTCAATTCAAGCTAAGGAAAGACACAGGGAATATAAATCTTCTAGTACTAAAAATAAATCTTAGTCTAAAGATACACATATTATTATCAAGTCATCAATGGTGAAAGTAGTTATATCTTCTGATGTAGATGGTTATGATCTTGATAGGTAATGGCTTTATTATTATCCATGATTTGAATTTTTGAAGTTTTCAAGGTATGTATCTATTTTGATTTATTTTACTAAATTTTAAAAAGGGAAAATACAAAATCCATGATTTTATAGTAGCCCTATCTTGTTGTCCATATAAATGTCTAATATAAGGCTTTTTGGTTGTAACAAGTCATCCATATTCACCAAATAATGACCTTAGATTCCACAATGGAGGATAACTAAGCTATAAAGGAGAGAAGGCATGCCCTAATGATTAGATTGTGTCATTTCCCTATTACATCTATAGGCTTGTTTATTTGAGAATAAGATTCTCACACATTTAATTTAATTATTAATAATTATTAGGTGGATGGTAGAGTTTTAACCTCCATGGAATATGCAAGAATAGCAGGGTTAAGATTTATCTCCAAGTTAATTATGTTCTTTTAATGAATTGATGTCAAATTGTTTAATTAAAGGAAACTTCATATCAACATGTATCATATTAGACATGTCATATTGACAAGCCATGGTATTGGCCCATAGTATCTTAAGAAGAGCTATTTACTTGAGTTAAGAATTTCCATGGTAAAGTGGGGATAAAAATTATAATAAATTTATAATCTAGTTAAATTTTATGATTCTTTTTTATCTGGGTAATGTGAGATGTATAATGGGGAAAGTGTTATGATTCTTATCATGGGTTATTGTGTATACAAGTCATTTAATTTATATGGTTGCACTAGTTAAAAAAACATATGAGTAAAGGTTCTTATTATGGGGTGTGTAGTCTTGTTGACTTGTTTCTTATTATATGGTACTGATGCGAAATACAACATCAACCCATTAATAAAGACAATGTAAACTTAGATATTCTTAATACGCATCACTTTATGTATAAATACAAAATTGTTCTCAAAATGACAACGAATCTACTCTATAGTGGACATGCATAGCATGCAAATCTATTTGTACATGTCAAGTACATAATCTATGGTATAGTGAAAAGGAATTATAAATATTACAAAAAACATTTTTAATAGAAATTTACATGTTAGCATAATTATATAAATTAAATGACTAGTAAATGTAAATAATTATCAATACAAAATAAACATCAAAACATCTAATTCATAATACATCTTACATTGTTAAAATTTGAAAAATTATGAGATTAACCACATTATTATTATTATTATTATTATTATTAGTTAAACATTTGTTCATTTCAGAAAGCATGGAAGAATATTTTTATCCATCAAGATTTATATCCACTTTTTTACTGAGTTTGTTAATCTATAAATAGGGTATGTTACAATACATGCGGTAGGGCCATGGCTTCTTAATATCACATGCTGAAGAAAACATAATGCATTTCATATGAAACTTGCTCATATGATATTTTGTTATTTAATCAATTTAACAAAAATGACAAAAAAACATAACTACCTTGCCCATAAATCTTAGTGTTTGACTTGTGTATAGTACTAATTTTTTTTATAGAATATTTAATAGTCCTACCATAAATGTAATAATAATTAATAATTAGATTAAAATTTTGGAATCCCTCTTCTATTTTAAAAGAAACATGTTTATTTATATAATTAAGTTTGACTTCATCTCAATTTTGAGTTACTAATCACATTTGAAATATTTAAACCTAATTAAAAAGTTATTTGTATTTTGAAATTAAATATGAATGAAATTGAGAAATTATTACTATTGAAACCTGGTATTGAAACCTAAATAAAGACATGCTATATATTATTGAACACATAAATATGAAGGAAGGAAATAGAGAAATTGTTAATAGTAGAAAAAAGGAGACGACAAAGAGCTTAAATTAAGAGCTAAACTATGTTAAATTACATAAAGTATGTGTTGTTACAGAGTAAAACACGTACAATATAACATCTTCGAATCTAAAAACATAAAGGTAATTCAATTCTATAGGTATTGAAAATAAATAAAAATGATCAATTATATTTAATACGTTAAAATAGAAATATAACGAGCTCTCTCTACGACCACTGCTTCTAATGTTAAATTTGGAAATATTAACTGAATCGCTGACGGCCAAAAGCAGAGGATCAAAAAAGTAATATTTACGGTGTATCAAGAACATTTCAAATTTGCAACGGGGTGGATAGATGACGTGGCGAAATTCTTGGAAAGCATTTTCTTGAAAAACATCTCAATCTTTTTCATGAAGACAACCCAAAGAATTTCAAGAAAAGCATCTCACGCTTTTTTGTTATAGACTTTATGGTAGACTTTGTGATAAACTCTGATCCGCTCCTTAAAAGGAGCACAGCTTTTTGGATGGAATATTTATGCCTTTTCGAAATAGATGATGAGGTGCATATATATATA
>APFE030556093.1:4954-23992 GCA_000404065.3 Pinus taeda | reverse complement strand
TTGTATGCATTAGTACAGAGTGTGAAAAAGTGGAAACATTACTTAATGGGCAAAGAGACAGTTATACATACTGATCATCAACCCCTTCAATATCGACACTCCCAATCTAAGTTGCAGCAATCAAGACACTATAGATGGATGGGTTTTCTACAAAAGTTTCATTTAGTCATCAGATATAAAAAGGGCATACACAATAAATTTGCAAATATGTTATCTAGACCGATTATAAATGCACCTACTATACTTAAGCATAATTCAGTATTGCATGAGAGCTACATTGAACAATTTGCTCAAGATATAGATTTTAAAGATGTGTATGCAGCTTTAAGTCAAGGCAAACGAGTAGAAGAATTGGATTATCACATTAAGGACCAACTCTTACATCATTGTGGGAAGCTATGCATTCCACAAACTGAAAGAGTAAAGATAATTTGGGAAGCACACAATTCCTTAATATCAGGTCACTTTGGTGTAAGTAAAATGGTTAAACAGCTACAAAGATTTTGTTATTGGCCAAAACTGAATGAGATAGTTTCTAGATATGTAAGAGGGTGTACCATGTGTGCCAAAATCAAGCCCAGCAATAGAAAACTAGGCTTGTACACTCCACTGCCAGTTCCTTCTCATCCTTGGGAAAGTTTTTCCATGGATTTTGCTGGAGGACTGCCTAACTCTAGGAAAGGTCATGACTATTTATATGTTGTTGTGGATAGGTTCAGCAAAATGTGTATTTTGATACCTTGTAATAAACATATTACAACTGAACAAACTACAAAGTTGTTCTTTCAACATGTATGGGTTCATTTTGGATTACCCACTTCCATTATATCTAATCTAGACACCCTATTTGTTGGGAAGTTTTTGTCGAGTCTATGGGAATTGATGGACACCAAACTAAAGAAAAGCACAGCCTTTCATCCACAAATAGATGGCCAGACAGAAGTGGTCAACAGGACAGTGATCTAGTTGCTCGAAGGCTATTACAGCAAGCATCCCAAACTTTGGGATGAACATTTGTGTTATGTGCAACATGCTTACAACCAAGAAAAACATTCTTCTACACAGATATCTCCTTTTGAGACATGCTTTGGTTTCACACCAAGGTCTCCATTGGATTTTCTCTTTGGTAAAGACATAGAAGTTGATGGACACAGTGATGTGGATAGGGCAACCAATTTCATTGAGCAAATCCAAGAGATTCACCAGGAATTATAGGAACAACTGGAAAAGAGCCAAGCCAAATGCAAGGCAAGGCATGACAAGCACCGGATGGAGCATAGTGTCCAAGTTAGTGATCAAGTCTGGTTGTATATCAACAAAGATAGAATGCAAGGTGAAGGTAAAAAGCTAAAGCAAATAAGGTATGTACCTTTCAAGATACTTGAGAAAATTGGTGAGAATGCTTTTCGCCTTGATTTACCAGCTTACATGCACATCTACTCAGTCATTAATGCAGATAGCTTCAGACTATTTTAACCTTAATTAATTGAAGATCCCGAAGAGCAAAGTCAATTGCCTTCTATTGATGATATTTTACCTGAATATCTCAATGAATTGCAGGAATATACAATTCTAGACGGGAAGGTGAGGACGACGCACAGGGGAGATGTTGAGTACCTCAGGATTGGACTCAAGGGTTCGAAGCCAAGCAGTGCAAAATTGATAGAGATTAGACAAGTGAGATAGTTATACCCTCACTTAGTCGATGCTTCAAAACCAACTTTTGGTGGTCCAAAATCTTTTTTAGTGGGAAGGCCATGATCCGAATTGGATCCTTAAAACATCTCCATGACTGTTTCAAATTATGTCAGGCTTCAAAATCTTATGAATGACGAGCTTATCAAAAATGACCTCTGGACAATGACAATTTGTGGCCAGCACAGGACAACGAAGACCCTCGGTCAAAGCGCGCTGACCTTTGGCCCATGGAGACCACGCATGGACGCAAATTGGCAATCGGAAGCCCAGATCCAAAAACAAAGGTAGTTTCTGATACGCGATTCGCAGGGCAAAAATTTCAATGAAGGAAAGCCCTGAGCGCTTGGTCACGAGGAAAATAGGAAACCGTGCGAAAACCTTCAAAAGGCGGGTCTCGCACCCAAAATTGAAGGGATATCGCGTGCACTTCGAGCGGTAAGTGGGTTTGGCCGAGTTCAGCACGATGCCACACATCGGGTGACACGTGTCCAGAGGATGTGAGAGAAAACCGCTTACATCACATGAGTAACGGTCAAGCAACTTACCAACGCAATATAGATGAAGACCATACGATCTGGAGGCTCCAAATCAATAGCGGAGAATCAACCCGATGGAAGACCAGATTTGACGAGGAAATAGATTAAGGTACATGAGATTTGAGGTCCGATGAGTTGGCAGAGGAAGAGTTTCATGGGAATCTTGGAGCAACAAAAATAACAACCGTCGAAAAGAACTGACACTCAGTTCGTGAGGAAACAGGTGGCCACCTCTTTGTGAAGCATTACACAACGATGATGACGCGAAGCAGGGGAATTCTAGTGGACAAAGGCAGGCGATCTAGAGAGACAAGAAGCAGAAACAAACAGTCAGGGAGTAGATTAGCTTTAAGCCACGAACAAACAAAGAGTAAGAAAGGAGCAGAAGTAGAGAGAAAGAAGTGAATTGCAGAGAATAGAGAAGCCGAGTTGACCTGCAGAGCAAAGGCATCATCAAGCAGATAGAACAGAGGGAATCTGAGAGCTTGTGAACTCCAGAGAAGGCTTGAGAGGTTCAAGCAACTCCTCTATGTAGACCTATCAGGTATTGAGTACCAAATTGTACTCATACCACTGAGACCAGTGAGGTCGACATTTAGTAAGGGGGAGTCTATGTACTCTAGAGACTTGGGGGATCCAAGTACAATCCTACTGATCATTCTCTATTAAGTTAGACTCAAATTGAGATCCTTATTGTAAAATCTCTGCTTTAAGACACAATAGAAAAAGCCACCACTAAAGGTTGGACCAGGAGATGTAGCCCAAGAGGATTGGGTGAACTCCTTATTAAATTTGTTGTGTTTTGTAATTGCTTACTGTGTTTCTCTTACTGTTTCAAGTGCCTATGTATTTTGCAATCTTATCGATCCGTTGCTTAAAATAACATAGGCACACCCCAGCACATGGGTCTGTAATACCTTCATTAATTAACTGAGATCATTCATGAGTGATTTTAGATCATGCTAGTTCTTAAGCTACATATTCTTATACTAAAAACATGTATCCCTATAATTCGCCAAAAATACCCAAGAAGTAAGAGATATTTATAGTGTATCATTAAAACTTCAAAGGTGATAGCAAAAAAACAGAACGACCTGATATTGAACTAAACCATCAACAACTTCCATAACTAGGGGGATCAATCCTCATCGACGACAATGTTTCTTCTTTCCAAAGGTGATGTCGAAACCATTTCCTGTCATATTAGGTTAAGATTCATCGGCCATAAGATCCTCCAAGGCTAAAATTTGAGCATTAAGAGAGGGGAATTCCTTGTGCAAACCACTCAATGAAAGCTCCAAACTACAAAGGAGGTGAAGAAACTTGGCTTCCAATAGAAGGAGAAAAGATTGTGTTTTCCTTCCAACCATGTCATCATGTTGTTGCTTGGTGACCTGTAATGCTTCCATGGAATCTAGAAACCTATCTAACAACGAGACAACTACTAGGCTCTCTGAATTTGGAAGAGGATATACCATTTCAAGAAAAAACCATTGCACACGATTGACTAATAAAATAGAAAACTTAATCCACTCTTCAAGTCAAACAAGTGAAGGCTTCGCATGTAAATACAGAAAGACCATATACACCTTTAAATTATCATGACTATGACCCTAACACAAGCCAATATAAATCAAAATTTCCATAACTAAACCAAAATCCTTGGGAGTATATTGTAGTGACTACTGAGAGAAAAGGGAGGACGACGAAATTAAAACTAACTCATTGCTCGATGCATGAAGATCCATGGTCACGGCGAGCTCTAGCCACTCCCACCTTAAGTGATATAAATTTGTGTACCACATTGAGAAAAGGAGAGGGTGGATTAGTTGACACTTAATAAAAATCATAGGACAGTTGGATAGAATCTTTATGGACCAATGTCAAGAAATATGAGGGCATCTAATCCCAATGCCCATTACTCTTAATATGCGATCCAAGGACCGAACAACATTGAAATTAGATGATTCATCCCCAACACAATTCAAATTTCCTATCATTTTTTAATTGATTAAAAGGCTAGGAGTTCTTGACATGACTAAGGAATTAGGGAAAATTTGAAAATTCCATTATCCATCTCCATTTTTCCTTGCTCCATAGTTGAATTTTTTTTTTGCTAAGGAGTCTGCGACTAAATTTAGATGTCTATAAACATGAAAAAATCCAAATTCTCAAACTGAGAGACAATTAAGCATATCCTTTGGATAATTGGAGGGTGATTTGAGCATGGAACCTTTGAGACCTTTATCACTTGTGAAATAAAAAGTTGAGAATCACCAAAAACC
Source organism: Pinus taeda (assembly GCA_000404065.3). NCBI lineage: Eukaryota > Viridiplantae > Streptophyta > Pinopsida > Pinales > Pinaceae > Pinus > Pinus taeda. The sequence continues at coordinate 19,473 of APFE030556093.1, read as the reverse complement.
ATTAGTTTAAAAACTTCCTTTGCCAAAGTTGTTTCTATAGTTTCCATGGAGAAAGAAACTTCACTTTTGATTATTGGATGCATGAGAAAGACCCCAATGGAACTAATACACAAATTTTTCATCGGGGCTAAACAATACCTACCCCCCCTTCCCCACTCCTGCCTCCCCCAGATTTTTATTTTTATTTTAAAAATCATTTCAATTTATATTTTTCATGTGACTATCATATTGGTTTAATTCCTTACCAAACATTTTGAAATTGAGGTCATGTTGTCACTGCCACAACACCCTCCAAAACTTTACTACATTCAAATTTTGGAGCCCACCAAACTATTGTAGCAAGTGTCGCTTTGGTCATCAAGTGTCATTTCAATTCATTCCACATGTTTCAAGTGTTCTTGATAATTCCTAAGTGTTGTTGCAATGTTTAGAACATCTCTACTGCACTTCAAGGTTGTACCACCTTTGTTCATCGTAAAAAAACACTTTTGGTCGCAGTCACACACTTTGTTCAGTGTACTTGGGGAGTGTTTGTAAACTGGCGTTTTGATGTGTAGTTCTCATTGTTCACCCGTATAAGTATTTTTGATGATTTGGTATATTTTTCACTTGATTTTATGTCTAAAACTCATTGTGTTCACCCCTTGTTTTATCTTTCAATCTTAGACAAATTTTGGTTGCACAAGTTATCCCACTAAGGCTAGGAGAGTGCATGGCGCACTCTTAAGCCTTAGTCAAGATCCCTTCCTTTTTCTAAAGTGTACCTTGTGCCCCTCAAGAGTGCATAGCACACTCCCAAGCATCATTCCCCTTCCTTGTTCTGAATTGTTCCCTTAAAGAAATCCTTCCTCCTTTTTGAGTGCATGACGCACCATCGAAGCAACATCATCATCCCTTCGTCCTTAAAACTTGTTCCCTGCACCCTCCTTGGCTCCCTTGAGCACATAGTGCACTTGTTAAGGCTAAATACTAACCCCTTCAACCTTCAAACTTGTGTCCTACACCCTCTTGGTTTATCTTGAGTGCATAGTGCACTTGGGAAGGTCGAAGCTTCATCCCTTCAGCATTCGGCAGTCCGCCCTATGCCATCCTTGTTTTCTTTGAGCGCGTATCACACTTCCAAAGCCTCAATGGCCTTCCTTTACCCTTCAAACTTGTGCCCCACACCCTCCCTTGAGCCTACTCCCTCCATTTGAATGCACAAGTGCACCCCGAAGCCTCGAAGAACTCATCCTTCCCTCCTTGGAAGTCCGCCCTGCACCTAAAAGTTTCCCTTGTTCTTCCCAAGTGCAATGTTAAGTCATGAACAAAAAAAATTCATAAGACTTGTTAGAATAGGACATTTTTTAGACTGATGTTTTCTTTCCATGAGTGATTTCAGTTGCACTTATTCCATAATAGCATGGAAAAGGTGCATGAAGAGATCAGGGAAAGAGGGCAGTCAAAGGAAGCATTTAAGAACAAAGAATGTGTGGTCTCACAAATGAAGAACATTGAAATCTCGATGATTGAATCAACCCAAAAGAATCCATATGATCAAAGATCCTTTGGAGGGTGAAGACATCAACAAAACGAGAGCTGCTTGCAAGATCAAAGATACAAGTGGCAATGTTGTCACCTATAGAGAAATTCCATGTCATCAGTCACCATGAGTCCAAGTCATCAATGTTACTCTCTTATCATGATGATGTGGAAATCATGATGTAATCATGTAATTATTGTAAAGACAAAGAAGTAGAAGTCCAAGAGTCATGTATGGACAAAAGAGCCATGTAAAGAAGTCCAAAAGACATGTAATTCCAAAAGTCATTTGGAAGTTCAAGAGTTATAGAAGTCCAAAGGTCAATAGAAGTTGAAAAGTCATAAGAGAAACTCAAGGGTCATGAGGATATGAAATATCATGACTCGAGTTATAAAAGGATCCTTATTACTCAATAAAAACAAAATCACCTTGGCTTCTCTCACAAAGCATTATAGAGATAGAGATAGTACTTTTGAGGAGCAAGTAGTGGCTCTAATGCTTCACTATTCAAGCTATTGATGTTCATTGTATTCATGTATCTTGGAAATTTTGCTTAATGCTTGAATATGTTTGGCCAGCACATTCTCATGCATGAATCGTGGATGTTTTGAGACTATTCTTCTAATGTTTGCGGTTTATGTTGGCTTTCATATGTACTAAATTAATTGAGCTATTTCGGTGACTTTGGTGGTAAACTTGTTGGAAATGTGTTGTGATGAATTTAATGATTGTTTCATCTATGTGAACTATTCCACTTGATGTTTAACGATTATTTCATGTTTATGTGTGTGTGTCTTTACTAGATTGGTACTATTAATTCTCTATTAGGGACTCACTTTTCTTCCTTGCAGTGAAAGAACCTTGATACGTTTACAATTGAACATTCCACAAGGCACACTCTCTTTCTCATTCAAAAAAACATGTGTGCTATTTTCTCATGCTAATTGCTTAAGCCAAGGCAAATATCTAAGTAAATGGCAGTCGGTTCATATTTCTGGATGAGACTCCTACACCAAAGGGTGTGAGATCTAATTGGGACACCATGTCGGGGAGATCCCCTGTATGTTGGCAGGTACCAACCCCATCAATAGGTCCTAATTTAACTTTAAATGTAAAATTTAAGGTAATAATTAATTAGGTTTAATAAATATTAAAATAGAGATGCAATTGTTAACTTAATTTTCATCCTAAATCTCATTGGATTGATATTTTGCATGAAAAATAATTTGTAAAGAACTACAAAAATTTAATACAACAAATTGTACACAAATTTAATGTACAACCTCAATTTGTAGAAAAGTTGGAAATACACGGATTTCTACAAAATAAATAAATATATATATATATATTAATATTATATACATATATATAATATATATATACATATATACATATATTACATATATAACATATATATATATTAGTGTTAACCATGAGAGAATGATTATGTATATGGAAATCCTCTAAAGCTACATAAATCATGGGTGTAAATACCAAATCATTATCAAAGGTGGTTCAAGATACAATATTTACAAAGTCATCATTGTTGAAGTTATGCGTATTCACATAAGTGTGGAGATTAAGTTAAAGTTGTAGAAATAAAACAAATCTAGCCTCTTCTTCCCAACAACAAATATTTTCATCATAAAAAGTAAAACAAAATTGGTTATTTAAGATTTCCTCCTACAATTCTTGAAGTTGAGGTTGATACGTTTGTACAACATACATTGCAGCATCCCACAAGAATGCCATTACGAAAATTCAACAATGTTGAAGCTTGTGATTCTGGGAGTTAATGCACATATAATAAGAATTGTCTTGCATTAAGCATGCAAATTTGGTGTCAATTATCAAAAATATAAATGGGATACTGATACTTTGGCATAGTGAGAATGAATACCCAAATTGGGTTATTTACAAATATGGGTGAGCTTCAGGATATTTTGACACAATAGTTACTCATTAGTAACGATTTTTTTGTAAAATATCATATATATCTATAAAGTGTCTCAATGTACATCATAAATGTTGAAATATGGTTGCCATGGATGTCAACCCAAGCAACACCAAAGTTGCCCTGCCTTTTTGTCGACCAAAATGACATGGAAAATCATGGTTTTTCGAGTCCAGGTCATCTTTGTTGGATTCTCCTTGTCGAGTTGATTCTAATGGCATGTGGTATGCCCAGAGAGCCCTCACAATTTGAGATATATCCGTATTTGAAGTAGAACATCCTAACATGTGGGTGAAAACCCCAAAGGGTGATGATGTGGCACCTTTTCCTTGGCCAAGACAAATTATCATAACATAAGGCTCCTTTCCATAAATTAAAATAATATATCTTGTGGCAAAAGGATTGTGAATATTTATTCTTATAAATCATGAGAGGGTTTTTGCTTTAAGAAGTCAAGCTAAAATTTAAAATTAAAACCCTCAAGGGGCTTCTCTCTTAAAAAATTGAATTTAAAATGTGAAGTCTCCCTATAAAATTGGATACCATTGCCTCTTATGGTGCCCCTCTAAATTCTATAAAAAGGCACTTGACCTACACTCCAATGTATGGACTCCATTGCAAAATATCTTGTGAATAAGTTTTGAAACTAAACTCAGCCCTATGGAGAAAGGTTCCATCAAACAAGAGGCTAGGGTCTATTTTTTGTTGGTTTGTTTTGGGATTCTTTTGGGAAAGCTATATTGCAAGGGGAAGTCCAAGGTTCTTAGATACCAAAAGTAGAAGGAGCAACACACTAATTCAACTCTCATTAGGGCACCAACTTCTAAGTTTTTGAAATACAAGAGAAAGCTTATTTGGCTCTTCTTCTTTGAAATATAGAAGGTACAATCAGTCATTTTTGGAAAAGACCAAGCTTTGAAGGAAGAAATGTATTCTTATGATATGTTTAAGTCACCTTTGTGATTTTCAAATCTGAAGAACCACTAGTATTGAACTTTTTCTTCTTGTCAAAGTTTTGAAAGGAACCTTCAAGACCAACAAGGATTGAACGAGGGTTTTTCGACCCTATTATATGCACAAAAATTTTGAGGTTTGAACTCTTAAAAATCCATGTAATTATTTGGTATACTTGCAGCCTTATCAATAAGTCAGAGAGCGATAGGAAGCCTACTAATCTATGAGGTTTAGAAGGCCAGCAAAAGGGCACTGTAATATTAAACCTTGTTTCATCTTTAGAACAATGACAGAGATAGCAAGCTTGTATCTTTAAGGTCTTGACTCTTAGCATATCCTAACTATGAAGGATATATGATAGGGGATAGTTTATAATACAAAAGCATGTGAATAGTTTAGATTTTTATTATGGCATCACTCAGTAACACAATACTCATTTAAATTTTGGATAGTCTTGAGGCAAGCTTGCGGCCTATAACATCCTCTACGGCCTTACTTTCATCCCTCTGAAGCATCACATGAGTATATATATTAGATGGACATCTAATGAATCTGACCTCTATTTGAAGCAACATTTGAAGGCTTGAGGACTTGAAATGTGTAACAGATGTGTGCAACCGTCTCCTCACTAGCACAATCTTCAGTGTTGTTTGTAAGGACAAAGGCAGTTTGGAATATCGTTTTTCATTATCGTACAGATGTCTAGTCATTCTCAAAGTTGCCCGAAATACAAGTACACTCATTATTATTTTATGACAGTCTGGCAGGAAGGGTAACTTGTTTCATGTCTAGTAGTAAGGGTTTTGTAGTAGGATTTTTGAAACAAAGTCTTGAAGGTTATTTATAAGGGTTTTCATTGATATTCACTGTAAATGGGCCATTTTTCCTGGTATGGAAGCCCAATATAGTTGCAGTAGTCTATTTGTTGTAAAATGGGTCATTATCCCTACTACTGGAGCCCATGATAGTTTTTCCAAATTCAATTCATTTTCAGGGTGGTTGGGTGGTTCTAAGTAGGTAGTTGAAATCACCTTTAAGTTGGAGCCTAAAAACACCTCAAGATGGTAGGGTGGTGCTAGGACAATTTGAAGCTTAATAGGGTGTTGGAGCATCCTTTCAGAATTTTCTAATAAAACTAGGGCGTTGGGGCTTCCCTTTTTAGTTGGAGTTGAAGCATTTGATGTACTCATAAATTATAAGAGAAGCATTCGGTGGTTTTGTCCCAGCGGGGGTTTCAATCTTAAAATTCTTGTGCCTATTGTTTACGTCTTATTTATGTTTTGAATTGATGTCAAAGATTAATTAATTCTTTGAAAATATTAATAAGATAATAATTGCTAAGAAATATCAATTCACTCCCCTCCTAGTATTTCCAGCAATTGATATCAGAGCCAGGTTCTTTCACTAGCAGTTTAACAACTAGAAGAGATCATGGAGTGGAATAAGCCAGGAATTATAGTACCCAATGGGAACAACTATGCTTTATAGATGGGAAAGATGAAGGCATATCTCTAATCATGAGGATTTGATGTTTGGAATGTTGTGTTGATTGAATACACAGAACCTACAACACCTCCCTCAATTGGTAATGGCTGAAGGGTTTACGAAATCCATGGTAAAGCTAAAAATTCCCTCATCACTAGTGTGACAGATTCTATATATGTCAAAATAATGCATTGAAAATTAGCAAAATAAATTGGGGACAAGCTTCAAAATACATATGAAGGAGACAAGAAGGTAAATGAGGCCAAGCTCCAGATCCACTGAAGTTAATTTAAGCAACTAAAAATGAATGAAGAGGAAACATTGTTGCTTAATTTCTTCGTGTTGATGAAATAATGAATGTTATAGAAGCATTTGGAGAACCAACTAAAAGCAAGTTAGTTTCCTAAAAGGTTCTAATATTTCTTCCAGAAAGATTCGTTGCTAAAGTCTTTGTGCTAGAAGAAAGAGATGATTTGGAAAAGCTCAGTATGAACTATATGCATTGAATACTTACAACATATGAAATGAGGAAAGAACAAGACGGTACATCTAACTGTGAAGTAGCATTCATAACATCCAAGAAGACCTAGAAAAACAAACAAGAATCAAGTCCAAGCTCCAGTTGCTACAGAGAAGAAAAATACTCAGATGAAGAAATTGCTAACTTTGTGAGAAATTTAAAAAGAGGAACAAGTAAGTTCAAAGGTAAACTTCCATTAATATACTTCAATTATGGTGAGATTGGTCACTTTGCAGCCAAATGTCTTCATAAGAACTATGAAAACAAAAATGAAGCACCTAGGAAAGGGAAGAACGGTCAAAGAAGATTCAACAAGCAAGGTAAGAAGAAAGGCTTTAAGAAAAGATTTTTCTCTAAAGAAGGTAGCTCCTCATTTGAAGAAGAAAGTGATAGTGATGAATAAAACGACACAGGAAGAGTACTATACATGGCTAGGGACAACAGGAAGGAAGCACCTAAAGAAGAAGAAGGAGAAGAGATGGACGAGATCGAATTTCAAAATGAGATGGTAAAAGTTATAAAGGATCTCAAGGTTGAAAGAGGAAACATCAATTCTCTGGAAGCGGAATTGAAAGAAGTAAAAGAACATGCTAGAAGCCTCAACATGAAGAATGAAGAATCGAATGAAACCGTCATCATCCTTAAAGTACAGTTGCAAGAGGCTAGTAAAATTGAAGAATCACTCAGGAAAGAATTGGAAGAAAGCAACAAGGCAAGGGAAGACCTAGAAGCATAGATAGTATCTCTATGAAAGTAAAGAAGAAATGTTCAATGGAACTTTGCAAATAGCTCCAAAGCATTGGATGAACTCATCAATAGTGAAAGGTTGCACAATGAGAAGACATGATTGGGCGACAGGGAAACATTTGTAAAAGACTCTACCTCCTCTATGACAAAAAAAGGAGATGGACAAAAATCTTATGAAGAAATTATTAGAGGATATATCGAGAATAAGATGGGTTATCCAATAGAACAATAGGATCAAGATACACAAAATTAGTAAGAAGACTCTTGGAGAACAGTTTCACTAAGGAGTCTCCCCCTCTCAGGTATCAAACCATATTTCTTGGTGTTTGTTATTCTTGTGTAAATTTTGGACATAAGGCCGTAAACTGCGAGGCCTATGATAGGAACAAAGGAAATTTTAGAAGGTCATTCAAGAATTATTATCCCATAAATTCTTGAGACGACTACAAGCATAACTATAACAGGATTGAATATTTATCAATGAAGTAGACTGCCATAAATGCAACAAATTTGGACATTTGGCTAAAGGCTATAGACTAACCCCTCCCCCAAGGGAATCACAAAATAATCAAAATGCTCAAGTTTGGACAAAGAAAACTGAGAAATGTGCACTTGCCCTAAAAGCACAAAAGAAGAAGAATGTATGGTATGTTGATAGTGGTTTCTCAATGCATATGAGCAGAGATATGAATAGATTTATATCTCTAAAAGAAGGAAAGGATGGAACATTTTCTTTTGGAAATGAAGAATCTACAAACGTTATAAGAACAGGCACAGTCAAGCTTGGAGGCAAGGATGATCTAGCAAAGGATGTGCTTCTCATTGAAAATACGAATCATAGTATGTTGAGTGTAAGTCAAATGTGTTATCAGGGAAACACATTGCTCTTTGATTCAGCTAAATGTGAAATAAAGAGAGAAAAATCTAGCAAGCTAGTGGCTACTGCAAGTAGGACTCCAAACGACTTATATACTTTGGATGAAACTACTGACAAAGATAGTTTCTTGGCAAAAGAACATGAAAGTTGGCTCTAGCACAGATGGATGGGACATATAATTTTTGATAACCTTGTCAAAATCAGTAAAAAGGAGGATGTGAGAGAAATGTTGTAGATATTAAAACCAACCATCGCTATTTGTAAACATTGCATGTGTGGAAAACAAACAAGAGTTGAATTCAAGATCAAGGAACACTCTACATCAAAACCATTGGAATTGATACACATCTATGTGGACCAATGAAGACTAACGAACTAGATGATGAACAATACTTCATGCTAATGATTGACGACTATACCAGGATGATAGCAGTCAGCTTTTTGAAGAAAAATTTTGAAGCATTTGAATGTTTCAAAATCTACAAGGAAGTGGTTGAAAATGAAACAGATTTGAAGATAGAATGTTTGAGATCATATAACATTGGAGAATTCACCTTCAAAGAATTTCAACACTTCTGTGAGGAACATGGAAAAAAGAGACAGTTCTGGGCATCTAGGAAACCATAACAAAATAGAGTCATCAAAAGGAAAAATAGAACATTAGAAGAAATGGCCAAAACAATGTTGAATGATTCAAAATTGGACAAAAAAATTTTGGGTTCAAGCAGTCAATACGACAACATACATTTTGAACAGAGGATTGCTTAGAAGCAATTGTGATAAAACTCCATATGAACTATGGAGGGGAAAACCAGCGAATTTCAAACATTTTCGAGTCTTTGGAAGCAAATGCTACATCAAAAGGGAACACTAGAAGACATGAAAATTGACTCTCTGGTAGATGAAGGCATCTTTTTTGGTTACACACGCAAAAGAAAAGCATACAGATATTATAATCAGAGACTCAACCAGATAGTTGAAAGCATCAATGTAATGTTTGATGAAGCTTGTGGACCAAAAATTAAACAAAGAAGCTTATATTGAGGTGAACCAGATACATAAAAGGCAAAACTAGAAAATGTCAAAGAGAAAGCCCTAGATCAAGTGTAATCAAATGAGGAAACAATTGTCAACCAAGAAGAATCAAGAAATGAACAACAAACACCTTCGAAGACTCCCATGAAATGGTATCAAAAGAGCCATCTTTCATATCAAATCATTAGGGACTTCAATGCAGGCAAAGGTACCAAAAGAAACCGACAGCTACGCATGCCAAAACAAGCCCACCGTGTGCTCTTGGCCACATTTGAACCTAGCAGCGTTGAAGAAGCTAGTCATGATGAACATTGGGTAGCAATTATGAACGAAGAGTTGGATAAAATTGAAAAGAATGATACTTGCAAATTGGTTCCATGACCAAAGGCCAAAAATGTCATTGGCACAAATTGGGTTTTCAAGAACAAGTTGAATGATGATGGACATGTTACCAGGAACAAGGCAAGGTTGGTCTGCAAAGGGTATGCACAGGTTGAAGGAATAGATTTTGAAGAGACATTTTCACTCATCAGCAGGATGGAATCCATTAGAATGTTCTTGACCTATGCATGTTCAACGAAGATCAAGGTGTATCAGATGGATGTAAAATCATCATTTCTGAATGGAGAATTAAAAGAAGAAGTCAATATAGAAAAACCTGAGGGATTTATGTTCTCTGACAAGAAGCATTATGTTTGCAGGTTAAAGAAAGCGTTATATGGTCTCCAACAGGATCCTAGAGCTTGGTATGCTCGTCTTGATAGATACTTGCATAAACAAGGGTTTAAGAGAGGAAGTGTATGTTCTCGATTCTAGATACAACCTCTGATTACTACGAGACCTGTGCCTAGAACATCTAGATCTGATGTGTCTCCAGTAGTTCTTCAAAGAATAAATACATCACTTATAACTTTTCTTACACAAAGAATTTAATTGGTTCAATCATCAAAGAAAGGCATAGTCCATGATCTCTTTGTACATTCACATATATATGATACTTAGAAACATAAATGATAAATCGAGAAGGCCAAACATCTCAAGGAATTACAAATCAATTACTTTAGTAGTAGTATGAAAGCAGATAGAAAGAAGGAAATAACCCAACACGTAGAGCTCGAAATATGGAGAATTATACACTTATCTAAGTTAGGAAAGACATGAGGGATATGCAGAAGGAATGAATGCAAAGATTCACAGAGCGCAATTAAAGATTTAGTTTCCAAATACTCATATAGGCATTTGTGCTAATATCTTAATTCACATGAATCTTTAAGAAAGCAGGAAACATACATGGCAGCTACATAACGTGGAATTTGAGAATAACATGAACAATATCAAATTGTAACAGAGACAAGACATATTGTAATCCTTGAACGAAGGAGTCACCATGATTTTCATTAATAATCTGAGTGATACATAAAGAATAGAGACGTTCTCAAAAATAACATAGAGTTTTCTTTCCAAAATTCTGAACCCATTTTCCTTTGTCGAGAGCATATATATACACAAAGACCTTAAAACATAGGTCGTTAAAGAAATATTCTTTCTTGATCTTTGCCATCATTGCAAAAAATCATGTATCAAAATTATAACATGCACAAGGGCACAACCCTTCTAATCATAATAAAATGTCTTCTCAAAAGCATAGTAAAACATAGAGTAAAAATAACTGGAAAGTGAAATAAAAGGCCATAACTGGCACAAATAAGCATGATCTTTCTGGAACGAAGAGTTGATATTGATGCTTGGTGAGAAGCAGTTGAAACTTGAGGATGAACCATCTGAAGTAGTGGGGGGTTGGCAAATTGTTTGCATCGTTACCACATGGTTGGAGGAGGCGAAGGGATAGAGTTGAATAGTCTATAATGAAGCCTGAGATTGATCACCCCTACATAATCCAGTTTGTGCTAAAAGATACCTCTAACTATCTTGAGAAGGTGAAATTATTTCTCAAGGAAGTTCATTATGGTTGTTCCTTTAAGGACCAATGTTTTCTTTGGAGCTTCTCTAGTCCTGCTTTAAATCTCGGCCATTTTTTGGGTGTATAACATCTGTGTGAACAACTCTCCATTGGATCCCCAAAAGTTAGGCAACCTGGCTTCAAGGAGTTTATTAAACTTACCATCGAAGGCTGACACCTCCTTTTGTAGCTTTGCTAAGATTTGTTCTACTTTAGCTTTGGCTTCTTCTTTCAAAATAGCCTTTGAAATATCTACCACTGCATCCATTCTATCAGCTATATCAAGTGGCCTTAGCTCCTCAATTGATCTCTCACTCAGGAACTGGACATAATTCCTAGCATACTCAGATTTGGTGATGCTAGCTTGCTTTCCATTTAGGAGAGAAGGGGAACATTCGACACTGATATTCTTTTGATTTTATATCAAGGTTATTTGTTCCCAGATTTGGTTGATCTCATAAATGATCTTATCCAGGACCAACTGCCTAGTTTTAATGAGAGCCATATTTCCTTTGATTCAGGTCTTTAGTTCTTTGTTTCCTTGAGCGGCACTTTGTAGATCCCTCGTGAACTTTTTGTGTTTCCATTCGAAGCTTGGAGTAGCTTCTCTTTCTGGCCTACTTAAGAAATGGCGCCCTGACCTAATGGGAAGACACTTCAAGGTAAAAACAGATCATTATAGTCTTAAATTATTTTTAGAACAAAGGTTATCTTCAGAATAGTAGCAAAAATGGGTCACAAAGATGTTGGGTTATGACTTTGAAATCATCTACAAAAAAGGGAAGAAAAATGTTGTTGCAGATGCACTCTCAAGGAAGGATGAGGTTGTGGAAGCAGTGTTTTGTGCCATTTCTATTATCCAACCAGATTGGATAAATGGAGCAAGGGATGAATGGAAGAATGACGAAGAAGAGTGGGCTCTCATTCAAAAGTTGCAACAAGATCCTAGTACATCTGATACATTTAGCTAGAAAAATGATTCGTTATGGTACAAAGATCACTTATACATCTGTAAGAATTCCCAACTCAAACAAAATATTCTTAGGGAATTGCACACATCTCTCTTAGGAGGGCATTCAGGATTTTTTAAAATTTACCACAGGGTTAAGAAGGAAATTTTTTCGGAATGGCCTTAAATATGATATTAAAAAGTTTGTGGCAAAATGTTTGGTTTGCCAACAAAATAAAGTTGAGACAATTAATACCCCTGGTCTATTAGAACCGTTATCCATTCCAAGTCAATGTTGGGAGGAGGTTTCAATGGATTTTATCACAGGTTTACCCAAGTCCAAAGAAAAGAATGTCATCATGGTAGTAGTTGATAGACTTAACAAGTATGCATACTTTTGGTGCATTATCTCATCCATTTAAAGCCAGTACAGTTGCTACTACATTTATGGAAACAATTCAAAAGCTACATGGAAACCCAAAGATTATTGTAAGAGACACAGATCCTATTTTCATTGGAAATTTTTGGACAGAATTATTTTCTTGTATGGGTACTCAGTTAACTCATTTCTCATCTTATCATCCTCAATTTGATGGGAAAATTGAGATAGTGAACAAATGTTTGGAAGGATAGCTCTGTTGCTTTGTATTTGATCAACAGACACAATTGGACAAATGGTTGCCTTTCATTGAATGGTGGTATAACACTTCCTTCCATACTACAACAAAAATGACCCCATTTTTGGCGCTTTATGGATATCATCCACCGTCCATCACATCATATTTAAGAGAACATTCTAAGGTTCAAGTAGTGGAAGATCACAGCAAGCATCAACAAAAAATTCTCCAACTCTTAGAGGATAACCTCACTTTGGCACATAATAGAATGAAACAACAGGCAAATCAACATCACAGGGAAAGAAGTTTTGATGTAGGTGACTGGGTATTTCTACGGCTAAAACCATACAAACAAATTTCCCTCAAGCAAGCTAAGAAGGATAATAAATTATCACCTAAGTATTATGGTCTATACAAGGTGTTGCAAAATATTGGTACTATAGCATACAAATTGGAACTTCCTGCATATTCCCGAGTTCACCCAGTTTTCCATGTTTCATGCTTAAAGAAGGTTATAGGCGACAAGCTCCCAATTGAAACAATATTGCTAGAGCTTGACGAGGAAGGAAAAATCATATTGGAACCTAAATCAGTCAGAGAAACAAGAACTCGATAGTTGCAAAATCGATCAATTTTAGGGTATCTCATCAAGTGTAAGAACTTACTCATGAAGATTCTACATGGGAGAATGATAATTTTATACAGAAGCATCCATAACTACTCAAGTGTAGAGGACAACACTTTTTTTAAGGAGAGGGGCATGTTAGGTCCCTATAATACTAGTGTATTCCCTTATTAGTATTATCATTCTACCCCTTATTTTTATTGTTGTGCCCATGTTGCCCCCATATTGTTATTATTGTGCCCCATAGAAACTCATTATTGTTATTGTTGTGCCCTTACATTATTATTGTTACGCTGCCTCTAATTATATTGTGACCCGTTAGACTCCTATATATAGAAAGGAGGTCTTTTCATTTGTATCATACAAGAATTATTCATTTGTGTAATGTAAAGGAGGTTTCCCCTCGAAGAGGCTACATTTTAAGTTGTTGATCTATCTCTTTCTTCTATTTTGTGAGTTGGTTTGTTATCCGGGAATAGTGTCCACTCGAATGTTGCTATTCCCACTAAGATGGGTGGCTATCTTAGTAACAAACAATCAAAGTCTACTGTTGTTTCCTTTTATGAAAGTAGATGAGAGGAGGACCAAGAAGACCAACCTGAGTCTTGCGCTTGATTTCCTCTCCTTCTTGATAGAGCTTCGCCGCTTCTTCTTTGTTTTCCCAGCTTTAAAAGAACCTGTGGAATCACAGCAACATACTACTATCCAAGAAACAAGGATCTAAATTCATAAATAATACAGGATCAGATGTGTATTAACCATATACATGCATATACAAACAAGTACACAAAAATATGGAAGGAAACAAGAATAGCTTTATTAAGATGAAAAGTAGCAAGAGGATTACAACCATGTGCTCTGACCCAACATCATCCTCCAGCTAAGAAGCCCTTCTTCACCTCAAGAAAAGGTAGATCACCCAACACTATGAATGTACACTAGAAAACCAACAGCACTTCTCTATAAGATACAAAATTCCAGCCTCTGGATCTCTATGATGAGGGATCCATATATAGATTATTACAGAGAGGTGAGTCATCTTCTTGGATCTTGATTAGTGTCTTCTCTCTGATAGTTCCTGCTTCCACTTGGAGAATGATGATCTCTTACTCATCCCTAGTCGAAAATGGAGTGGAAAGTGTCAGAGGGGAAGCTTATGGAAGATTCCATGATCTTCCACCTCGCATTTTTTTCCCTGCCATTTTTCCATTCCCGACCATCGCACCCGACAGAGGAGCAAATCAATATGCATCGCACCTTGTACACTGGGAAGG
>APFE030556090.1:0-11020 GCA_000404065.3 Pinus taeda | reverse complement strand
AGGCTGTCTTGAGGGTTTGCCATGCTTCCTTGGATGTATTAGCTGCTGCTATCCTTGGAAACACACTCTGGTCCACTACTTGATACAAAAATACAAGGGCTTTTGCATCCTTCTTCCTATTGGTCTTTAACATATCTTTCTCTCCCTGAGTTAATCTATTAAACTCATTATCATTTGCTAGTTCATCAAACCCATCTTGAACTAATTCCCATAAATCTTGACAGGCAAACAGGGCTTTCATAGTTATTGCCGAGTAGTCATAGTTCTTCCATTGAACTGTGGGAGCTGGGTGTTAAACATACCCATACCAGTGCTTGTGCTGGCCATTCCTTGCATCCTTAGTTATGCTTCAATTTCTTGACTGTATATTTTAAAACAACTGACTGCTGCAACCAAAAAACTCCTCCCTTCAGCTTCTTTGTCACCTGCAAAGAGCCTAAGCCTGCTTTGATACCACTGTTGGGGATTTTTAAGGGGAAAATCCCAGAAACACAAAAATAAAACACAGAGGCAATGCTATGTTTCCTTTACTCCAGAATCTTTTTGCACAGAGGAGCTTTAAAAAAAATTACTCAACAGAGTATTGCACCACCATAAAAGATTACTATTCATTAAACAAAAACACTAATACATATTCATCATCTTTCACTCAGAGGGATTCACTAAAACATTACAAAAGAAATTACTCTGTCTGCTTTGAAATTTTACACCATTGTGTGTAAAAATTTCATTTACATTCACTGCTGTGTGAAAAAAAAAATTACAGGGATTTACAGATTTACCTTTTCACTGCTGTGAAACAATTCATGATTTTATACATACTACCCTCTGGTTTTCCTCTTTCACCTCTCGGCCTTCTAGTGCACTGCTGTGCATTCTTTGCATTTCTTACATTACCAAAAAAAGATTTACGCTGCTGCGTTTCATACCAAATCAAAATAAACTCTGTCTCATTTTTACGAGTTCCCCTGTTCTTCATTCGCTGCTGCGAACCTGATTCTACTCCTCCCCGTGTGCAATCCACATCATAACCAAAACTCGAAGTCAACTCTCATGCGATTGGTATGCAATTTAATAAAACTTACATACCGTAAATACGCCCATACTTCCGTAAAAAAATATTACATGCCGTGGGAAAGACATTAAATACATTACCAAAAAAACTATGTCATATCATGGGGTATGGGCAAAGTATTACTCCACGCATTTAATTTTGGCAGACCCCGTATACCTTCCTTGCGATTGGACGGCGGAGGATGGAGGACCAAATCGGACGCATATCGGATGCCAAGTTCTAACCGACATTTATCATCCGATAAATGTCAGGGGGTGATGTCACCCCAATCCACTCGTCTGCTCCAGGTTTTATCGGAGTGCCTTCGTACGGAAACCATCTTTAACAAAAAGCGGTGCGATATGGTTTTACGCGGATTTGAGGTTTACCGCGGTGGTATTTGCACGGTTGAAATTACAAATTTAACAAGAAAAGTTCTTTATAGTGTGGATGACCGAGTGATTGTTCATATGTCAGGGATGGACTGAATGATTTCATAGTGTTTTGCCCTACTTTGACAATTTTTCTAGCAACTATGGTGGAAGCAGGTAAGAGAACCAACCTGGGTACTCATAGAAATTGATATACATGTAGATATCAATATGACCTGTCGTTGATATAATAAAATTAACTTTTCTGAGGTTGAAGAACTCACTAATAAAGGTGAGGTTAAATTTTTTTCTCTTGCACATTAGGTTTGTACCATTTTTTAAATAGATACGGGACTATAGAACAACTATTCCTAAACTTTCAAGTGTGGTCTCTTGCAGAGGATGAGAAGAAATTACATAATTGCAATTTCTTGTGTAATTTGAGAATTTCGAGAGGTTTGGATTTTAGGGTGTGACATAGTTATCCCTTTGAAGTTTCCTGAGGAAAAGAAGCGATAGATCTCTAAAATTCTAGACTAATTAGTTCAGAAAATTTAAGAGTGGTATCCAACTTTCATACCATGCTTTAAAAAATTGAATTGATCCTTTACGATAAAATAAGAAGAAAAAAAACATTTGATATAAAATTAAACAAATTTAATGTATTCTAACCCTGAATTTTCAATAATCAAGGTTGATAGTTCGTTTGATTGCTCCATTTCCATTATGCGTTTATTGAGCCACTTTGTTCAGCAAATCCCATAGTGTTTTGAAATTACAAAAAAAATCTAGTCAATCTATTGAACTGTTGCTATCAGGTATTTATCTAATTTCCAATTTTCAAGAGGGTGCATGCATCCTATCCTGAATGCCTCAAGTTACCATATAATTTCATTTTGAGAATTGGTGTTCGAAATTATCCTTAATTTAAAAGGAATATTCGACAGTTTAAAAAAACTTTACATCTTAGTCAAAATAATTTTAATAATATTTATTTTATTAATTTAATAATATTATATATATTATATATAATTGTGCTAGTAATAAATTAGAGAAATATCATAATCATAAAACATATCATATTGTTTGAAAATGGTACATATGTTCTATGGACGCGATAAACGTTTAGGTGGTGCCACAGCTTCACCGATAATTTAATGGACACTTAGTATAGTTTTGTATTTCTTAAAATTGCACGGTTTCGTATTTTCCTTAAAATAGCATCCTCACATAAAGGTGCATTATTATACGAAATATTATGTCAGGTTAGGGTTTAGTCTCTGCAATGTGTTTCCTTTCATTTTATTCATACTGTTAAAATTTACAATAATGTATTTTCATTTTATTCATATGGTTATTATTGTATTCGTTTATTCATCTTATTATTATTTACAATTTCATGGTTCATATTGTTATTATTTATAATAAAGTATTTTAATTTTTTTTATATAATTATTATTTACACTGATGTATTTTTAAGTTTATATCTTAAAAATGTTAGTGAAAAGGGATATATTGAGCCAAAGACATAGATATAAGATGAGTAAGTGTTCACTTGGAAGGGGAAACAAAACATTATTGTATTATCAATAAAGATTTATGTTAATGTATATGTTTAAAATTTAATGTGATGGCCTTGCTAGTTTTGTATGACCATCAAATACATTTATCACCAAGAATATGCATAATTGACATGTCTTTAAAAACTAACCAAGCGTATGTGAGAGTGTTCACTTCACCATTGGTGAATTACATCATCACCACATACCTGCAAATTCAATAAAGCAATCTAACACTACAACATTAAATTAAAAAAAAAAACACCTCGATTCATAGAACATGTGCCAAAAACCCTTGACTCCTATACATGGTGTGAGAAAGATCCTAATAGAATTGATATCCCATATATCCTTAAGATTATTTAGAGAGTATCTATATGGTTGTTCAATGCTAAACTCATGGTCCTTGATCATGAGAAGCTTCATTTTAGGAGCAAAGGTATTTTTCTCGTTCCCTCATACTAATTCTTATTATGCAAAGAATAGTAATGGTGCTCATATTCCTATCTAAGTTCCTTTTCATGTCAATTGGTAAAGGCCTTGAAAGTTATTCCTAGTGTCTAAAATGTGGTAATGTTGTGCAAATATGAGTAAAGATAAAGGTCCCAATAGAAATTCCTCCATTGGTAAATCCTATCATAATGCTAAATCTAGGGAATTGGCCTCATTGTCATAGGTGGAAGCTTAGTTCAAAAAAATAATAGTTGTCAAACCTTTAGGAGAGAACATGTTACCATACTTTTTTATATCTATGTTGAAACAAGAAAAAAACGCTACATAATTTTATTTTGAGTCGTTTAATTTGAATGAGTATATAGGAAATAGTGGCCACATAATCAATTATAACTTTAAGAGATTATACCCTTTGAGAGACATAAATATCATTGCATAAGACCACTAATTCCATACCCCTTGGGCCATGTTATGGTAAATTTTGTGCATTTAAACCAAATGAAAGTCGACCCATGTTATGGTAAATTCTCTACATTTAAACCAAATCAAAATCTTTTGACAAAATTTTGGCACCACAGTGTTATGGTAAATTATCTGCATTTAAAACAAATCAAAGTCTTTCGACAAAATTTTGGCACCACAATTTGTTCCACCTTAATTGTATTTTCATATTGCAATATGGGATACCTAGAGGCATCTTTGGATTTGAATGGCATCTATCAGCTTGGGATGCTACTGCTCAACCTCACAACAAATTTAAAACTTTCAGTCCTCAAATTCTATTTATTGATCACTACATCTGACCCTTCTCATTCTTCAACACTCCCATATGATGCTCATTCATCTCTACAACTGTAGATTCCACGAATAACTTGTAAAGGTATGGAGCTTTATTTCAATCTTTTCTTTGATATTTTTGTGCTGTAATAGTATAGATTATGGGTGCAAATTTTTTTGAGTTGTTCTTTCTTCTATTGAATACATTTTTAAAATCATCTATTACTGAAAATAATCATCTGAGATTGAACTATTTGGCTTCATCCTTTCCTAAGCTCTCCTCTTTTTTTTATCCAGGGATTTGTGTCTAGGGCATGTGTTATAAGCGTGCTAAGCTATTTTAGTGTGGGGTTTCGATGGTTGCATTTTAGTTGACACACTATAATTTGGTCAATGAGATTTATAATGTAGACCCATATTTACAATAAAATTCAAATGGAGATAGTTTGAGATTTCGGATAGGAGTTTCTATGAGCTTATGATCAAACATTAATCATTGGTCTTCATTAGAATTGTTGTTGGTATATTTTCGGAATTACAATGTAAATTCACGTGCACAGTAAAATGCAAATGGAGATAGTTCTAGCTTTCAGATAGGAGTTTCTATGAGAATACAATCAAGCATTAATTTATTTGCCTCCAACAAATTCTTATCAACTTATGTTGTAGAATGTTACATTTCCAATACCTTCCACTCTTTCAAATTTAAGTTCAATAGTCATGGTGAGCACCATAAAGGCTATAAAGATAGTTAGGAAAATGAATATAAACTTAGATCCAGTTGAAACAGTGCACTATGTATACTGGCACATCAACCTGAATGCTACTCTCTTAAGTGGAATTGACATCTTGTCGTTGTAACAATGTATCAGAGGATTCTTGATCCTAGCTAAATCCAACATTAGAAGGAACAATTGGTGAAATGTATAGTAATTAATAGAACAATAAATCCAATGGTATCTTTAGCTATGGGTTGACAATTACAAACCATGTGTGATAGTTTGCACCAATGGTATGTATCTTGTTGTGTGTTTCTATAGGAATTTTATGTTAAAAAAAGACAAGCATTCATGGATTAGTTCACTTGTTACATGGGTTTTCTCTTGTAACATAGTGGAAAAGGAGAGAGTGGAAGTGAGAAAATTGGGCAGTTCCAGATCCAATAATAACATCCTTTTTTCTTCAATAGCTTAACTATTTTCGTTGTAGCATAGGTGTTGGGGTAGTGTACCTTGTTTTGCATGCACACTCCATTGGCTAAAATAGCCTTTCAATTCTTTATATCTTTGAGTACCATGGACGTACTCCAACAATCTTCACGTAATGTAAATCAACTAATTCTTACCACTAGGATCTACACACAGTTTCAAAATTCTTTAGGAACCAGATATAGCTTTTGGATTACTTCCATGAATTTGGCATATCTCAGAGATAAGATAATGTACCTATATTCCTTGTTTTCCCCCAAAATTTATATTGTTGATTTTCATTACTCTCAAATCATATTATCCTTCATTGTTTAATTATTTTCATCTTGGACAAAGGAGTTGAATTAGTGTAAAGTTTGAATTTATTCCGGTAGCTTTTAAAAGCATGTGTAGTTGATCCCTAGCCAAAGACAATTCATGTAGTGTTTCTCTATAACATTCTAGCCACAATCTAGGAGCAGTATTACTTCTATGATACTTTTCCAAAGTTCCCTTGAAGTTGGCATGAACCTATTGACCACTTTGTTAGTGAGGATAACATTTTCTATTATTATAAGTCCTCTGGAAATAGCTGCACCATGGGCTGCAAATGTAGGAAACTCTTTATTTCCATTAGCCTTGACTTTCCAAACTTTTGAAGGGAAAGGTCAACAAGAGCATTGTGAAATAGACATGATAACATTACACGGGAACATGGAACAAATATAGGAGAAAATAAAAGGGAGCTATAAGTTGGGGCACACTCTATCGTCCAATTCCACAACCTAACAATATGTATATTCTCATAATCCAAATTGATCATTAAACAAGTTGATGGCATCAAAAAGAAAGAGAGGAAATTTCTATAATTGGACAAGTAAGTAGTGAGCAGTAAAATTCTCTAGTATCAAGGAAAGTTCAATCCTTTGGAAAGAAAGTGCTTTAGATGAATCAAGGTCTACGTTTCGAGAATTCAGTCATCCCATCCTCTACATAGTATTCCTCACCATGAACCTAGAAAAGGAGGAACAACCATGCAAGTAGAAATTATGAGACATTCAAATACAATGGAGATCATCAGGAATTGGACTAATATTTTCTCGTCTTATTGCTCCATCTAGTGCTACAAATAACTAGTAGACAATAAATATTATCTAACTCAAATTTGATTTGAGTGTTACTACAAACAAAACTGTTAACTGTTATATGTTGCTTGCCTTTAATAATGTCTTGGCTACACATATTACGTATGGGTTCTTACTAGTGTTACTGGTATAACCCTTCTTCTATGGACTACAATGGAAATAATATCAAATAGTTCTTTCTTCTATTATGTTCACTATCCTATTCAAATCTTGACATTTTCTTCAAATGTTCTGGTAATTGTAGATCTAAATTTAACTTTTTCTGCATGATATCTTAATTTTCCTTTCCTTAATGGATTTTTATTATCTTCTCCAATATATATTTTCAATTACAATTGTCGTGCTCACTAATTTTCCAATATGTTTTGTTCTTGATCTCATGAGGATATATATATTTCCTGAAAATGTACATCCTTCCTAAGATCTACATAGTCAACTCTAATCTAAAAATTACAAGATCTCAAAAATGAATGGAGTATTTAGATTATAAAAGGATTCTTCACACAATCTCTTACATAAGGACATATGTATCATTATAATTTCATCCTGATATAACACAATATTTCTTGGTTGTTGGGCCAACCATTTATCCTAAAATGGGGCCCGTTTTCTGCAAAGAACAATAACATAATGATTCCTATAATCAGTAGCAACCTTTTGCAAAACCTTTGGCATCCCTGCAGTTTCATATAACATATTTAACTGTCTCTAGTTGTTTTTATTTATTTATTATTTTTAGTAATAAGGTACCATGTGCACTATCAAAAAGAGGGCTTTTCCATGATTATTTCATAGGTTTCTAGAAAATATTTCTTCTACATCAATGCCTCTATGAGGGTTTTGTTTTTCACTCCTGAGATGAAGCAGATTTGTGTGAGGCTAAAGAGAAGTCTGTTAAAATTTTTAATGTATCTTCACTATGCCAACTTTGCTTTGATCCATCCATGTTTATATTTTTATATATCTACCTCTACAAAAGCTTTGATTTGCACTCTTTATAAGAAGTAAAAAGCAAATGTGAATTTTAAGGGGAACAATGATTGGATAAATTGAATGGTGTTTGTGAAGTGCAGGTCCCTTTATAACTGGAAGGTTTGACATGGAAGTGGAAATGGGCAAATTTGAGTTACCCACTTGAATATTGAGATGAATATAGCCTTCTTGTTTCTAAAGAAGCTTATCCAATACCAAAGAGAAAGTTGAAATGGTTGAAGAGAGCAGGGCAAGCCCTTGGTAATGATAGAAGGAAACTTCTTCTTACTAATCAAAATAATATTGTTGATGAAAGTGAACTCATGGAACACTTGAATGCTAGTGAGTTCGTGAGCAATGGTCAATGGTTTACTGCTAGTTTGGAGCAAATACATCATGCAAAGGAACAATTCATTTCCCAAAACAAGTTTTTCAATATGCTAGGTAAAGAAGACAAGGAATATGATAAAAGAAATCATGAATTACAAGGCCTACATAAAGTTATAGGCATCCAACCACATGCATAAGCCTACAAGCATGCAGTTATAGCCCAAAACTTCTAGTTTAGAGGGTGTGGTCCCAGATTCTAAGCCACTATTTCAAGCTAGCCTCCAAACCACCTCCCAGAATTCAATGAGACTTTCCAAACTTATAAATAACATCAAGAAAAATCCATACATACAAATATTGATTAAGGAATTGACCTAAACATGACACGCTATGACAGTCATTTCGTCACACATATCCTGAACATGTAATCTAGAGGTCATAAATGCATATCTAAACATGGTGGTCTGAAACTTATCTTAGAATCACCAAGAAGGTCTAATTCCATCTCATAATAGCTATAATAACATTTCTAAGCTCATGCATGTATTAACCATTCATCAACTAGTCAAAACATATCAAGAGCCATAGTTAGAACTTGTTATGGAACCATGCTTATAACCAACATATAACTAGAATGATAACCATGATAGAAAAACCATCAAAGATACATAATAACAAGAATAAAATAGGAAATATCTCTTAATAACATCTGTAAAATCCAACCAAGTCAGGGACTTCCACGTACCACCCAACCATAGATTGAGCTAAACCAAATATTTCTTTCAGTCAATCATCCCCATGCCATATTCAAAGCATGAATGTGTGACTCAATACATAAACAACCAGGGATTCCTGAAGATTAAACCACCTCCACCCTCATTCTCCCTTGATATTGACAAAATCAATCAATAAATCACATAAGAAAATTGATGCATAAAGAACCAGGGCTTCCCAGAGATTAATCCACCTCCACCCTCACGCTACCATGATCTTGCCAAAATTGAACAAGAGATCACTAAGCCCAAAAAATATTGGATGACTCAAAATTTATTCACCATTACCTTTAGGAATTTTCCTCTCTCCACACACCTCTCAAGGGATTCTTGGATATTAAACCACCTCCACCCCCAACCCTTTGGAATTTTCCTAATACCACGTTAAATCTTATGGAAATCTAAAGCTTAACCAAATAATCGGACCCCATCACACCATGGATATCCATAAATGGAAAGAGAAGGTCGAAACCACTATCACACCCGATAAAACCCATGACAATGATAGCAAAAGAACCAAATACACAAATGAATGTACCATGCATTCACAAACCAAATAGGAAATCATACATGCAACCTATTACCTATAAGTATTCCTACTGAAGTTGATTGATCCACCCATCCTTTCTTATCCTTGCTTCCCTTTTCCTTTCTTTTCCTTCCTTTGCTTGATTTCTTGCTCCCTCCTATTGGTTCTCTTCTTTCTCTAAAACTAATTCCAAATTCAAATTGACAAAAAGTTGTGAAGTGATCCTCGTAAGCCGTTTTATTGCTAGGCCTCTATTTTCTTTATTTTCCTCTATTTTTCCTTCAATCTTCCTTTCATGCAAACTTGTGACCTTTCTTCCCCCTTTTCTCTTATTTTCCTTTATTTTCATAAATAAATGTCAAGTAATGTCACTTTTTCTTTGTCAATTTCCTTAGCCATAATAAACCAAAAGTGACACCCACTAGAATGTTTGACCCAACATTCATCTTGGAATACATGTCCCATGACCTTGGTCTTATTATTTTTCCTTTATTAACTTTATTACATGAACTTTAGCTTGGGGTTGTTACAAGGGGTTTTTGCATAAGTGTGACAAAATGGCTTGTAGCACGGCCCATTCTTATTAAATACTTATATAATATTAGTATACAAAGTCAATTCACTTAAGA
The DNA here is from genome assembly GCA_000404065.3 of Pinus taeda. Lineage (NCBI taxonomy): Eukaryota > Viridiplantae > Streptophyta > Pinopsida > Pinales > Pinaceae > Pinus > Pinus taeda. Next base: position 1,241 of record APFE030556090.1, on the reverse strand, counting down.
GATATAATTTGACACATTGCTAACAACAACATAACGAATATAATTTGACACATTTCCAACAACAACACCTAATTGAGCCCATTCGTATTAACTACTTATATAATATTAGTATACAAAGACAATTCACATAGCAAATATAATTTGATACGTTTCCAACAACAACACTTAATCAGACTTATTATTATTAACTACTTATATAATATTAGTATAGAAAGTCAATTCACATAGTATTTATATTCAAAGGTAAAAATTTGATTTTAACTAAGCAACTAATTTTAGCTATGGGATTTGAAGGAATATGACTAGTTATGAAATATTTATTTGGATCTTCTTATTTCTAAAACAAATGTTATTTTTTTAGAAAAATTGTTGTAGAATCTACAAAAGAAACTTAGTTCAAATTGTATGGCTATAACCATAGTGGTTTTAGTGGAAGGGAGTTTATATTTCTTGTTGTTTATATTGACTTTTCTATGGATTAAACTATGATAACAAGTGTTTTGCAAAATCATCATACAAAAGATGCCACATAAAAATATATATCATCACAACAATCATGTTAGAGGGTATTTGCCTTTTCATGTCTCAATGTATACAAAAGAGTACAAAAATAATGTTTGTGGGCTTTAGGCTCTAGATTTTGAATCTAGCTCTAATACCACATATGAAGACCCAACCATGAGTCCTCTCACTAAAACTAAATTTATCATCTAATTTTACAAGGAAAATAAGGTGTTTATAACACAAAATTATTTGATAATAACAAGTAAAGTAAATTTTATTTACAAAGTATTAAACATGTAAGGAAATTGATTTGTAGAAATTTACATAAATAAAACATCAAACAAAAGAATACTTGATCTGGTATTATTTCATTCTTAATCTGCCCCACACAATTGGAAAACACTAATCAGCTTTGGATTTTGCATCTCAAATTATGGAAGTAATATTGAACTTAATTTATTTCCTATGTAATCTAGTTTTAATGCATATGCATGTTCCATCATGCTCCCTTTTTCCATTCCCATTCTCAAAATATTTTCAAGTATTAGTACCTCGTGGTTTGTGTGCAACGTACACAACCATCAAAATACACCATGGGAGTTTCACTCGGGGAGAAATACCATACCACATATGTCCATATTGATGATATATAGAGGGTAAAGGGTTTTTATATTGGCAGGTATACAAAAATGTTAATGAATAGATGTTAATGAAAAATGTATACCTATAATATCTAG
>APFE030556087.1:0-11476 GCA_000404065.3 Pinus taeda | reverse complement strand
AAAAACAACCTAAGGAAGTAAGAACCTAGAAAAAGTAGCATAAGAGGTTGGTCAATCATGTGAATCCTAAGAAGAAACCTCAGTAGTTCAACATTGAAGAAGAAGTGGAGCAAATTTAGGTGGAGGAAGGTGGCGCAACATTCAACTCACCTCTGCCCTCATATATTCCGCGAGGAAGCCAAATGCTAATCCTGTAAAGGATTCCAAAGATGTGAAGTATGGGACATTCACACCACTATTGCCAGAGGATGTGTCATTTGAAGGAGAGATTTTAGGAAATATTCCATGGCTAAAGTTTACAAACAATGATTTTAATGATCGAATGAAGTACCCATAGTTCGCGTTGAATCGGTACTTGCAGCAGGTTCACTACCCAGATAGCGGAGTGACAAGATTAGAACCACAATGATGGGAAAATGTGCACAATCAGGATTGCTTGATATGTTAAATGTGTCGCACTTCGGCATAAGTTCATCAAACACAGCGTGTGTTCGACAACTATTGGTGTTAATTCATGACAAACACCTATGGATGGGGGATAAAATCTCCATATACCAAATGTTGATCTGGAGGATCATTAGATTACCGTACCAAGGGTGGAACCCCACAGAGGAGTTTGTGGGGAAGGATAAAGACCGCACTGCAACAGAGAATATGAAGAAGAAGTATCTGTTGGTTAAAGGAGACATGGGCTATGACATAAATTCGATCAATGATCAAGCAGTCCGCTTCGCTGCACATATTTTGGTGGGAAAAATTATGAGGAAGTGTCATGCAAATGAAGTTCCTGTGTCGGTGGTGTCTTTAGCCACACAGTGTGCAAATGGAGTCCAGTATAACTGGGTTGCGTATTTATGTAAGGAATTCCTAAACAACTGCCGTGAGGTCTAGGAGAAAGGTACATCTTTCCATTATGTTTGGTTACTATTGATCATTACAATGTTAGCATGGAAGGAACCGAAGGATACACATTTTTCTCCAATAGTTTAAGATGTATGTGAGGCTGCGAGGTATGCTTCGCTGTGAAATACCACTCAACCATCGCGTGCATAGGAAAACATGATATTTTTATACTATACCAAATGGATCTACAGATGCTCGTAAACCAGCATCCACACCTTTCACTGAGTTTTCACAAATAGTATAGCCCTGTGGCGAGGTTCAAGGCGTATTTTCATAGATTGTACATACATGTATGTAGAGACGCGAAGAAGCAATGGCATGGATTGCCATGTATGGTCAAAGAGGATGATCTACTAGAAGTAGTGCAAACATTGCCCGCAGATTGGATTACTCTGCTGGAGGAGGCAGGAGACAGTGCCACAGAAGAATAGCTGGGCACATCACACCATGGCGAAGGTAGTGGAAAATATAAAGAGAAGGAAGTAGAGGAAGAGGAAGAAGAACACAACGAAGAAGAACATCATGAGGAGGAACCTTAAGGAGGAAAAGATACAACTAAGGATATAGAGAAGGAAGAAACAGAAGAATATGTGCAGAGAAAAGGAAGAGACAAGGTGAAGCTTCCACCAAGGCCAGAAAGAAGCGTAAGGCAGATAAGTCAAAGGAAGTCGCACCAATGGTTCTTACTGATGGAGACTTCGAACAAATTGGAGACAAGGTTCAGGAGATCATAACAGAATCTTGGAACATGGTGGAAGATCGCTACGACGAGCTTATCGCAGATGTGCAAGAGAGGATTTTGGATTTGAAGCTTTTGTCATTATCAATTAGATAGCTTGCACAAATATAGGAAAACATTATAGAAGGAAGGTCGATCATTCCTACCCTTGCTGCAAGGTTGACACAGATACCTGCAAGGGCTCTATAATTTGAATCAACATAAATTCAACAGCAGGCCAAGGAGTGGACACATATAAACATGAACATCGTAGCAGTGCCATTTCCAAGGTTACATAAGATACATGAGGAGATTACAAAGGAATTAAAGCTAAGGGAAGAGCGCACATCGCAGCTCAACATACAGGTGAAAAAGGAGTAGGTTGTGCTGTCACAAAAGCTTGACCAAAAAATACAAGAGAGAGATTAGATAGCAAAATAATATTAGCAGTTGAAAGACATAGTAGAAACAACATGTAAAGGAATTTTGGACATGGATGTCCACGAAGAGGAATCAACAGAAGAAAAGGTGACAAAGCTCGACCTTGCAATAAAGGAACAAAAGGATAAAGTTGTTGCAGTACAATTTTAGTATGAGGTAAAAATCAGTGAGTTGCAATTGAAGTTGCATCTAGCTACACCGCAGGATGTAAGAGACTAGAGGGAGGTTGACCTAAAGTTAGTCATGGTTAGCATTTCTGCAACATTGGCAGACTACAACAAACTACTAGACACGAATATGCAGATTTGGATTTCACTACAGGAAGATCCAAATATTCAGAAACTACAAGGGGAGATGCAACAAAAGTAGCAGTAGTTAGAGGAAAGTTGAGCAACTGAGAGGACATTACCTATATCGCAGAATCTTGCAAAGATCAATGAAGCGAAGGTCTTGCAAAAGAGGATCAAAGAGATGAAGAGGGAAGAGAAGAAATTGATAGACAAAACTCAGCCTTGGTAGGACGAGGCCCTTCAACTCTCCCAGACAGTATATGAGAAGCTCCAGGAGCTTCGCCAGAAGGAGGGAACATTGCTACATAAGCCTGTAGAGCACGTAACAAAAGCATTGTTGGAGGAAGTATGCAACGAGGATAAACATATGACATAAGTGCTCCAACATTTCAACAGGACTATAACAACATTGCATAAAAGATTAGAGGCACAACAACTAAGTGACTTGGGACGAGTCACAGGTGAGTGTTGGGAGCCTGTTGGGCGTAGCCCAACTTGGCCAGATTTTGGGCAAGGAAGCTGAATTTTGGGGATAAACCGTGTAGTACAAGGTGCGAAGTGGACCACATAGTAGAGTCGTGGAACACACAAGGACCGCACAACAAACTCACCACGCAGTATGGGGTCTTCGCGGCGAAGCCCCTTCCTTTTTGTAAAAGTATAAAATATTGTAAAAGTTGATGGCTTTGGACCATAGTCCCTTGTATTTTGGAAACCATGGTATCGGGTCTATGGTAATGTAGTGATGTAATCCATCATGTAATAATATATATAAGGATGAATAATAAAGAAGGAGGACAAGTATTGATCAGAATCTATGTTTATGGTTGTATTATGTTGATCTGTACTTCAGAGAAGGGGAAAGGCTCCGCAGTTGCCCAGAGGCCTAGGTCTACAGCTTAGTGCGTAGACACCCTGCAGCTGTTTGCGTAAGGAAGAACTATTGTTGTACCAAATTCTCTATTATAAGCAACAGTTATTGTGGTCATAGTCGCACAATGGGATGAACCATGGTAAAATATGTGTCTCATGTGTTAATTTTATTATCATTTGCACTTTATTTCAGTACTGTGAAGTTTATGGATGTTTATTTTATGTTTAAGTGATGAATGGAATTCTACGAAGTAATAAATAAGTGCGAAGTAATTGTTAAACACATACATGGCGAATGCAGAATATTAATGATAAGCATTAAGTTGCATACATTATTGACATTATATACATTTATAGTACATTGATGTGACTCTTGGATTCACATTCCAAGTGGTCTCTTGGAATCCAGTGGCTGTTCACATTCCACACCAACCCATAGAGGATTAGGTGTCCAACATTCCCCATCTTAATCCGAAGGGGTATGTATGAGTCCAAGAAGAGAGTTGTAATACAAAATGTGAAAAAAATGCATGGTAGCACTAGGTTGAATGTGCTCTCTGAAATGTTGGTATAAAGGGGGGTGGTTTAAGGATGACCACCAACACAAGAACACTTAGTGCAGTTCCCGAAACTCTTCCAAATATGGCATGAAGTTGAGGTATTCTGCTAGAGGAAGTGCTCCTAATGTTTTGAAGAGGGAAACCCTTTAATCGTGAAAGGGAGGTCTCACCTTGCATAAAAAGGGAGAATGTCAACCTGAAAAGGGAGGTCTCAACCTGTGATGGTTTAAGGATGACCACCAACTCTGGAATGATTAATGCAATTCCTGGAACTCTTCTAAAGCTGGCAAGAAGTCGAAGTCTTCTGCTAGAGGAAGTGTCACCAATTCTTTGAAGAGATGTCTCAACCCCGCATAGATGGTTTAAGGCTGAACACCAACCAAAGGCATGCTCAGGGGCATATTTGTCTCTAGCTACAACTCTGAATATGGTATGGCAGGTTGTGGCTTAGGCTCACTTGATGTGGCTTTGAAGCTTGTAGATGACCATCATTTCCCCCCTTGTCAGATACAAGGTGAGAAGAAGGTGGAAACCCAACATGCACTTGCTGCATCGGCATTATGCACAGTTTAAAAGACGTTCCCAAGAGATTGCCAAGGCATTTAATAAGTGAAATTCAAGGTATCCTTTCACGTTGATCAAAGAATACTATGCATTGAAGTTTTGATGGTCAAAACTCTTGAAACACACTCAGTTTCCTGGGTCATCTCTTGTCGTGATCTCTGTCGGTCACATGGTGTTTAGTGCTGAGGGTATTCATTATGCTTCTTCTATCAGCCGTCATAGCCATTGCCTTCTTTACTCTTCCTTTTGAGAAGATATTAAAGGATTTCCTTGTTTGCATTGAAAATAAAGAGCTACGACTAAGCACTTTGATATTGCTGTCGAGTTCCTAGTGGTACTTCGAAGGAGCTCGACATTAAGGCTTCGAATGGTGGTCACATGGTATGTTGGGATGATAGATCCTATTCACAAAATGCATAGATGGTAATTCCACATAAACCTTCCACTCACCATCTTGGTAAAGACTTTCTCGAGGTCCTTTGAATTGCACATTGAATTTATTGTTTGAATCCTTTACGTTATTCACTCTAAATCCTTTCATCAGAAGATACATGATATCTATATTCCTGTGCTTATCTTTATTGTATTGCGATGCCAAAACAAGAAGCAAAAGATCCAGTGAGAAAGGAAAACGAGCATTGACAATTTAATTATTAGGTAAGATGGAAATACAGTGAGTAGGGGAAATAAACCAGAAATGCAATAAAGACATGGGTTTATTTTGTCTAGAAATGTTGATTCTTGCAATTATAGTCTGTCTCCATGCCAAAGAAAATCATGGCAGTTATTTCGAAGGTAAGAGATTGTTTCATACAAAGGATAACTAGGGAAATTATTCTCTCATGATAGATATACTACTATTGCTAAAGTCATTTCAATTTGGTAAAGAAAACAATTGTAAGCTTCCACTCCACTAAGCACAATCCAGAATGGAAGAACATTAATTATTAATTGGGGGAAAATAGTCCATCACTAGAATTGACTCTATTGTTTTGATAAATAGCTAGATAATTGCAAGCGAATAAGTATTTCTTTCCATAGAATTCAAGTACTTAAATTTACTTTAAAAACAAAGGACTTTTTTGTGCATAGTTTTGTGAGAAAGTTCATGGACATACCATCCAAATGTACACCAATTGATATGACAGAAACAAGAGGTGAATTAAATGAAACGAAAATGCTTCAATAGACATGAGTCATTTTTTAGCAATTGCTGCTTTGTTCGTATCTGTTATTCCATGGTACTATTTGAACGCCATTACTGCCTTTTTCTTAGTCATTTGGAGATGCAGAGGGCTCTGAATAGGGTTTCATTTGACAACCATGATCTCTATGGAGGAAGAAGCTTCCACGAGACCTCCAGATGTTGTTCGTCCCTCCCCGAGGCCTGTTGGAGCCAATATGGACTCTATTGAACACAAAATTGCCGCGCAGAGGAAAGTAGCCCTCCAGAAAAGAAAATTGGATGCTACAATAGATGCTCTTTCAAATATAGAGAAGTAGATGAGGCTTGTTGCTGATGTTTCTGGAACTCGGAAGGTGGTAGTGGTGATAGTACATATTTGTTATGAAGCGTGTGCATGGAAGACACTAAATGAGTAAATTATTGTGCGCTATGCGTGCTTATACCAGGGCTACATTACTTGGCAGATAGGTCAGATAGGTTTGAGCCGCCAAAGAAGAATGGTAGAGTTGTAGCTAGGTGCCTTAGGTCTATAGGTAAAATGCTCAAATTCAGTTCTGATAGGCATAGTTGATATGCAAAGAAAAATGCATGGTTAGGGGACCAAATTTTCTCCTAAAATGGGAAATGTATACTAGGGTCCAGAAGGAATCATTGAGTGGAGGCAGTGTTGTGTGTAGATTATTGGGATTCTGTATTGTTTATTGTTTCTATAATTATCCATACACCACCCGTCTAAGAATTAGCCACAGGACAGTTGAGAGGTGTTTTGGAGGTTTCCAAGATAAGGCTTGGCTCACTGACAAAGAAACGACCACTAGGAGACTATTCAAGTAGGCACCAGAATTGTGATAGGTAAATAAATGCAATGTAGGAAATACTGACACTGAAGAAAGAGTGTTAGGGTTCTGAAGAGCATTTATTGGAAGCTGGCTAGAACGTTAACCTCTACACCTCAGTCGTTGCCCAAATTCAGAAAGCAACGCAGATTCTACACTATTCCAATTAAAAATACCCTTGCAGACTGTCCATCTCAAAATTATATTACACGTATCCACCTTCCAATCCTACATTGCTGAATGAATCCCATAAATTTACCATCGAAATGCATAAAATTCAACGATATTACATGTAAAATTCTAATCTCTGCATCGATTTTCACGACATTGCAGCATCACACCAATGTGGGAAAAATACACGTGAGAAAACCTTGAAACCTTACACAAATAGCTAGAGACACAAAGATGTGGAGGTTTACACAAGTGGCTCACAAAAGATTGAGCAGATTATGAACGTACCTGCTGTGATACCATGTTAAACACATACACGATGAATGCAGAATATGAATGATAAACATTAAGTTGCATACATTATTGACAAGATATACATTTATAGTACATTGATGTGACCCTTGGATTCATATTCCAAGTGGTATCTTGGACTTCGATGGTTGTTCACATTCCACACCAACCCATAGAAGATTAGGTGTTCAAAAGTAATTGATGTATGTGAAGCAATTTATAAGTGTTAAAACATAAAGAAAACACAAAAGTGTCACATCGTAGCACCCCTCAAGCTTCAGAAACCTAGTTCTACAACCTTGCATAATCACTTTGGTTGAGACTGCGATTTCCTTGCAGGTCATTGCCGAGAGGGCCAGTGGTTGAGGGTTTTGTTGGTGCATAGTAAACTCCGACCCTGGGTCAACCCAACCTAAGCCAACAATCCAACCACTAAGAGAACTTGTTTTTTCACTAGCCTAGAGCTTCAACCACTCCCATGAAAAGGTATGCATGTGATTCAGACCCTCTGTTTGCTCCCATAACAAGGAATCCATGCAAATGTGACCTTTTTCAGACAGTTTTGTGCCAATGACCCTAGATTTAGAGCCACTTTTTCAGGGCTAAGACTCAAGCCTCTGCCCAGAAATTCATGAAACTTCTAGAAATGATAAACAACAACGAAACAATGTTACTAATGCAAAATATTGAACAAGGACTTGGCAAGACCCCTACTAGCCATGATAGGAATTTCGTCAAACAGATCATGAACATGTAATCTACATGTCATAATAATCGATATGAACATAGAGACCTCATACTTATCTGAGAATCATTAAGGAGGACGGATGTCTCCTCCCAATAGTTGCATTGTTATCTATTAGGTCATTCATCCATTAACATTTCATATACTAACCAAAGCACGATGAGAGACATACACCACAACTATCATAAAATATACTTATAACCAACAAATAACCAGAGATATATCAATGATGAAGTAACCATTAAAGCCACATAATGACAAGCACATTTAATCTTAAAATACAAAAGGAAAATGAGCTCTTATTATCATATGCAAATCCAACCAAGTCAGGGACTTCGATGTACCACCTGACCATAGATTGAGATGAACCAATTCTCTCTTTTAGCCAATCACCCCCACGCCATATTTCAAGCATGACTGTGGGTTCTCATGAAACAAATCAAACAAAACTAAAACATGTTTTCCAGAGGCCAAACCATCTCAACCCTCAACCAATGATTCCACCTCATGGTCAGACATCACTAACCATCACCATCTCAGTCTCTACCCAAACTATCCAGGGCTCTAGAGTGTTTGTTCCAACCAAGGCTTCCAGGACTAGTAACTCAACCCACAACTATTGTCGAGCTCTAGAGCGTTTGTTCAACTGGGACTTCTAGGACTAGTAACTCAACCCACCAAGGGCTCCAGAGCATTTTTCCAATCAAGACTTCCAGGACTAGTAACTCAACCCAAGTTGTTACAAGCTTCCAGAGTGTTTTTCCAACCAAGGATCCAGAAACTAATAACTCAACCCATAGCCATAAGGAACATGAGAACCACGCCGAAAATAAAAGGAAAAACACCCATGGCTATTCGGAAATGACAATGACAAATCATAACCAAGAAACCACATGCATGTATTATGCATACCAAAACTAGCAAGGAAATCATTGCATGCAACTCGGCACCTACAAGAAAAACCCGTTGTAGTTGTTGATATTGCTATCCTCATGCACTTCTCTGCTCTTCCCTTGCCTTCTTGCTCCAAATCCCAAGTATTCCACACTCCTCCAAGAGTACTCCAAGAAAACTCTAAAGTGTCCAAGAGTATGAGAGAGAAAGAGAGCTCCAAAATTGAACTAACAAAAATCTAAGCCAACAAAAGTTGTGAACTGATCCTCATAAGCCTTTTTATTAATGAGGTGTCTATTTTCTTTATTTTTCATTATTTTTCTTCAATTTCATCCTCACATGCAACTTGTGACCTCTCATCTCCCTTTTCTCCTATTTTCCATTATTTTCATAAATAAAAGCCAATAAATGCCATTTTTCTTTACAAACCCTTTGCCAATTTCCATAGCCATTAATTAATCACTAGTGATCCCCATCACTATGTTTTTTCCCAAGACTCAGCTTGGAATACATGTCCCATGACCTTGGTTAATATTTTGTCTTTATTAACTCTATTACATGGATTTTTGACCAGGGTTGTTACAAATTGTCATGCTCAATCTACTTTTCCTGAATTCAAAGAAGAATATTCCATTTGGTTGCAACCAAAAGGTGGTCCTTGACAAGCAAGAGTGTTGTTTCCAAAGTGCATTGTCTAAAAAGTTTTAATACAATGGAAGGATGCTACATGAGAATGAATAGCCATTATGTAACATTTCCCACATCTGTAGTCTTCAGGACAAGGTTGTTTTTTAAGGATGAGGACATATTAGGGTCCAACCGCCCCCAAGTAGATATATTACTATGTATTCTCATGTATGAATATGATCGCTGGTAAGCCCCATGCAATAGTGTGATCATGATTATTGTAAGGAGGCTTACTAGAAGGTTTCGCCTACTAGAAAGTTCCTTCTCTAAAGTATTTTTAGAAGATAGAAAACACTATATGAAGATGGAGAAACATTGTAAAAGATGTCTTGGAAATCATTTGTAATTTGAGCTCTTATCTATTAGAAGCTGCCTCCTCAAAAAGGTAAAAAATCATTACTTCCATATCAGTAAAAATATAATATTCTAATCTATATTATCCATAATATTTGCAATTTTATTCCTTTTTGTAATATATTTAAATAATATCTACAGTATTTACTTAGAATATTTCTATTTAGTACATCACACTTTCTTTTCCCTTCTCTATTACCTCTTACTGACCCTTAAAAAATCATCCACCATAACCAATTGTAAGTTTGAAAATGATATATCTAACATTCATAAAAAGAACTAATTCTCAATTGATATAAGAAAAATCATTCACTCTAATTCTCAATTGATATAAGAAAAATCATTCACAAATGCTTTAGCAAATGACATATTTAACAATAAAATGACATGTTATCATAATCTAAAACATAAGTATGTTGAATATATTGAATTTTTTTCCATTTGAGAAACCACATTTTGCTGATAATACCCTTTACCAAAATCTATCTCCACATAAATGAAAACATATGTATATAATCCCATAAAAGCTCTCTCAAGATCGGAATTGATGTAAGTTCCCAAAGATTTCCTAATATCTTCCCGAACTAATAAATTATATAAATATAATAGCAGATGACTAACGTAAAATAGCGTTTTAGTAATTGACAAATAGTGGGAGCCAAGAAATTATAAAAAGTCTAATGTTTCACCAAAACCAAAGATCCTCCTCAAAAGCTGTCTAATAATCAATAAAATTAGAGAGTTGAATAAAGAAAGATATCATGTTTCTTTGTCCAAAATAAAAGAATAGCCGGTACGATGCCAATTCTCAAATCAACATATGATTGCATCCTTTTCATATAAGGAATGTAGAAAAATGAACTTTGGAGTTGTATCTCCCTAGAGAGGCATGCTTCAAAATATAGCATAAGTATTAGGAGTGGATTTTTTATTTTTTTTAACTACATAGTAATGTATTACTATGGAAATGATTTTTCTCAAAAAGTTTAGAATAACAAGAGTGAAACCAACATTTTTCACATGAAATTTAATAAAATTTATTTAAGATGGTTGAAAATATAGTAGTAGAAGTCATTTAAGATTGTTGAAAAATATAAAATATAAATATTGTATATAGTTACAATAAAGTAAAAAGTGTTGAATCTATTCAAATATTAACAAAATATAATCCTATATAATCAAAAATCCATTTATCTATTATATCTAACAAATTTTGATGTGACGTTGCAAGTAATAACGGTTAAAAAAAATCAAAATCTATCTCCTGTAATTATTAAAAAAAATCTAATATACTATTTATTTAATTGCATATAATATATATTTTTAAAATTGTCTAATAATTGTATTATAAATATAAATAAATGCAATAATGTTAATAAAGTAGTATATTATATATATCTATTATACGTTTGAGTGGGCCTATTAATAGTTTTGAGGCATGTGTTTACCTACCTAAGAGGTCAAGGTTTCAACTAGAGGGGATAGAGTATGTTAGATATCGTAAGACTTAGCAGTCAACGCTGTGCGGAAGGTGGGTCCTTTGTCAACAACAAGAGGTCTCATACGCAACATTTGGCATATATGTTTGAGATATCGGTGACTAAAATAGATATTATTATTATTTATTATAATTTATTTTGGGGAAAATATTTTACTTTGTTAATTTTTATTTTATATATATTTTAATTAAATATTTACTTTTGTATGAGCATGTGTTATACTATTAGTAAAATTACAAAAGCCCGGGAAAGAGTAGTGAACAAATTTGTACACATGATTGGCGGAGATTTCGGTGGGAAAACGTTTAGTGAAAACCATTGATTTAGAATTCCAAAATGGTATAATATATTGAAAAAGGCGCGTTCACGGCTCATATGCACGAACTCGTTGTGATTCGCGTTGAGATTTGATGGTAGACAGTAGTTTCACTTTTTTGAACTTTACCTCTTATTTATTTAGTTTT
>APFE030556085.1:0-18385 GCA_000404065.3 Pinus taeda | reverse complement strand
TTATTAAGAATAATAAAATCAAAATATAAGTTCTGCTCATCGGATTAAGACTATTTTTATATGGATTTTACACCTCTCAGAAAGAGGAATCCAACAAAAATATTAGCCTCTTAATCTGAGCATCAGAACATGGAGTTTGGACCTAGTTGTCCAAATTTAACACGTAGCAAACGTTGTCTTGCTTCGATCCTCCGGTGCGATCTTGATTTGATGGTATCTAGAGAACCCATCCATAAAGGAATACGCTTCCTGCCCGCCCACATTTTCTAAGACTTCATTGTAAAAGGTGTGGGAAATGGATCGTTAACACAAGCATCATTGAGTTTGTGTAGATCCACACAGATGCAGATCTCACCCTTCTGTTTCTTCTCCTGTACCACCATCGGACTTACCGAATCTGACTCCTCGACTAGTTCAATGATCCCGGTTGCCAACATCTTGTCTAGTTCTTCTCGTACTTTTGCTTTATATTTTGGATTCAATTGGTAAGGTCGCTGCTTCACTGGTTTCGCGTCAGGCTTCAAAGTTATCTTCATCATTCCTAGTTCACCTCGAATCCCTTTCAGCTCTGTAATCTTGGTAGGGATGAGGTATCGATACTCCCGGAGCAGCTCGACGACCTTTTCCACTGTAGCGTCGTCCCAGTAATCTCCAAGCGTAGCATACTTTGGTTCCTCCTCTGTTCCGATATTCACTTGCTTCGTTTTTAATGGCGTTGCGACATTTGGATCTTCTATTTCAGGGCCACGCACTTCTCGACTTCCTTTGGATTTTGGTATATTGATGTCGCGCGGATCATCTTCGTCACCTTCTGCTTTTACATTGTAACATTCCAGGGCTCGTCTTAGCTATTGCGACCAATTGGGTTGCACGAGTTCTTCTGGTTCTAGCGACATCGTGAAAATTGCGGTCTTGACTAGCTTTAATGCGTCATCCACTGTATCAATCCATTGATCTTCAGAAAGAAATGTTGATAGAAACCCTTCACGCAAGATATCCCACTCCCCTATGCCATGTCGGAGCTCCGTTTCAGTATACCAATTCCTTGGGATGACATCTAAGGTATGATAAAATAGGTGCACCCATTTTGGTTGCAGCTCTTCACCATAGGCTCTGGTCCATTTACTCAGATGTATGTGGGGATTTTCTCGTCCATCATATTTCTCCGTTAGTTGGAGTGCTAGCTTCCCAAATCGTATCTGCATCATGCGCTTACAGCTTCGCCAATCTGCAAAAGTGTCTTCATGGGTACCCCACGATCGCGCGCGTGTCGCTCGCAAGGCCCATTTGAGCGCATCAAATCGTTGGTACTTTGTTATTGCGCTCTCAAACTTTTCCAGGAATTCATTTACTATTGTGAGCTCGTCATACACCAGCAGCTCGCGGTCTTGAGCTTTAACGCAGTACACGGATTTTGTCAGCATATTGCAGCTTAACGTAGTTGCCCCGTTCATTTTGTTTTGCCATTGCTCGTCTTCTTCCTCTGAATCATCGGTGTATGGTTCCTCATAACGCAATGAAATTCTCTGTTCCTCCATTACCTTACCCTTTATTGGCCTTTGTGCAGCAATTTGGTTGGTGCAATCCAATGCTTCGTCTTGCTCGTCGTCGCGCACAAGTTCCGTGTAGCGGGGTCCCTCGGTTGAATCTAGCGGAACAACTACGCGGCGCGACTTTTTCTCAAATATCATATTCCTGTGCTTGAAATTAATAATCCCATTCATGTTGATGGCCCAGTCTATTCCCAACAACGCGGGGTACGGGATTTTCTTGTCCACTATCTCAATAACTTCAAAATCCGTTCTAGTGCTTGCACCATCCAGGTCTACAGTGATTCCTTGCAACCTACCCATGGGCAAGATCTTCTGCTGATTTGCCATCTGTAATTGGATCATAGACCATTGGAGTGGGGGCTTGCCGATACGCTCCCACGTCTGCTTGGGCAAGACGTTTGCATCCGAACTTTGGTCCAGAATGACTGATCCATCTCATAGTCACCAATCCGTGCTGTTAACTGCATTTCTTGTTTGGTCTGCGACGTATGGCTCCCCATTCGTCGGACTATGTGAGTTCCTCCCCATCCTGCGTATTTGTTAATTACCTCTTGCATTCCTTTCACTGCCCTATTATTGCAAAGTAACTTCATGCAAGTTTCTATGAAAGTTGTTAACATCGAGGGACCTTTATACGGCTCAGACTGATCTCCTTCTAAGATTGCACCGCTCCTTAGTACCATATTTACTTTAGGTTCTTCATTGCGTGGTTTGACCCTTATCATCTGGACATTCTGTGTCGTCGTAGGAGGTGCTGTCCTTTTTTCGTGAATCTGTGCTAGCAGCATAGGGCAATCTAGCAGTTCATGGTCGAATTGTTCGCAATAGGGACATGATACTCGAGTTGGATATTTGCAATCTTGCCTGTAGTGTCCTGGTCCTCCACAATTGTAACAAATTAGCTGTCCTCGACCCCTTCCTGGTCCCATTCTGCCCCGTCCCTAACCCTGTCCTTGGAATCCACCGCGCGTAAACGTTGCAACTAGATTTTGACCTCGTCCCGCAACTTGTATTCAGTACGCAGATGCCTGGTCCACCAACATTCGTCAATCTCTGTCCTCGTGACCCACCGATCTACAAAAGTTGCAAAAGAGCTGTTGGGTGGTCTGATTGTATTTCGACAACAGATGGCAATTATCCATGTTGTGTTTTGCTCCTACTTGACAGATTGCGCACCAGAGCGGGGCGATCACGCTCGTCCTTGCCTGTGCCTCTGGTCGCAAAGGTGCTGGTCCCCCCGTGACCACCAGGTTTACCGCGTCAGGACAATGGTCTTTATCATGTCCCTAGCCCCTACACTTGATGCACCAAACTTCTTCCTGAACTTCCGACGGTTGGTCTTGTTTTAACTTTTGTATTTCCAAACTCAAATTTTGGACCTGCGCTTGGATTTGCTGAACTCCCAACCCTGTGTCCTGTACCGGGTTTCGTGCAGCCGCATTGCTGCCTCCAGCGCTTCTGCTTGGGTTGAGATCTTCTGCTATGACAAAGCCGATTTCAGATATGGCGTTAATGATGCGATGAACCAAGCACAGTGCTATGCATCCGTCAGGGTCATGTTGGCTTTGCGAATAGTGCTTTTTAACCTCTGATCCAGATCCCACGGGGTCTCACCAGGGATCATCGTGATTTCTTTGAATCCTACGATCGACTGCAACTCCGATTTTGGCCGGCTAAACTCCTTTTTTAACTCCGTGTAGATGTCCACTATCCCCGCCGTTGGGTTGATGCTCGAATACTTCATATACCATGTTAGCGCTCGGTCCTGCAGTGTGCTGACTAAGACAACTTTCTTGATATCATCATTCGTGATCTACTGCGTGTTCCATACTGAATTCAATACAAACCAAAACTTTTCCGGATCTTCATTTCCTGCTCCCTTGAATATTAGTAATTGGATGGCGCGCTCGCCATTACTACCGTCCTGATCCTTCGTCGCTCTTTCCTCTAGCGTCCCTGCCTTTCACACCAGACACCCCTTAGGCAGATCCCATTCCCGGTAACGGAACCAATTATTGGCTTATATGGGCTTGACCTAGGTTCGAAAGAATTATTTAGCCAAACAAATCCCGTAGCTACTGGCCCTTTCGGCAACAGCCTGCGAAGTGCGGACTGAGGTCTCACTCGAGGTAGCAGGGGAGGGTGTTGGAACCAGGTTTCCGCACCCTGGGGATGTCTTGGATGTGGTTTGGGCCTCGCGCGTTGTTTTGCAGCCTCGCGCTACACCAGATTCGCACAGATTGGAATACTCTTATCCCGCTTATTACAGATGGAATCACTTATTGTTGGTTTGATCTAGTTAAAACGGTCTTTAAGCAAACATTTATTACTTTTGGTTACTTCGCGCATCAAGATTAACCCAATTCACATGTATTCAACTGTAGCAATTGTAGAAATCATAATAGTTCATTTATCATAAAAGAGTAAAGTTGCAATCCACACAGAATTCAGAAGAAACTTATCTTTATTACCAATCTTCAACAATACATCCAGATCCATCTTGCGCACTCAGCTGCAGGGGTCCGCGCACACAGCTGTGGATTTTACAGGCCTCTGCGCACACAGCTGCAAAGCCTCTACCTTCTACCCTACTCCCTCGACTCAGACTTACAGATGCTTTCAAGCTATTTCCTTTCAGAACCCATTACATTCCATCTTCCAAAAGAAGTACCTTCCCTCATAGAGCCCCACTCTATTTATACTTTCCCTTGGCCCGCGATCCCTTCGTGGGCCGACTCTATTACTATTTCTATACATTATTTTTGGGTGGACTACCCTTTGACTCAACCCACTATAGTTCGCGCTCCACGCTTTCTGCGAATTCTTTTACGCTATTATTACCCAAAATTCTGGGCTTCGCACCCCATACTCGTTCCGCGGCGCTTGCACTACCCAACAGAAGAAATAAATTCATAATTCCATTTCTACTTATCAGAATGAGATGATCTTTAGATCAATCCTGCACCTCTCGGAAAGACGAATGCAATAAAAATATCATCTCCTTCATATGTGCTGTCCAAGGTGGAGTTTGGCCCTAGTTGCGAATTTTAACACTCCCTCTCAACTAGGGAGAGCTCCACTTGCCAAACCATCCGACAATTTGTACCATCTCTGTCATCCCTGCTCTGGTCTACTGAACCATGAAGAAATAATGAAGAAGAAATGACCAAGAGCGTATGATACCACTACTCTCCACTGACTTGAAGTCAGTCTCCAATGATCCTAGATCAATATCAAACATCCTAACATAAGGAGTATGGTAGTACACGATGCGTCCATCGGTAGTACTATTATTCCTATCCTCATTTCCCAACTCATTGGCTAGATAAGAGGTACTTCCCATGAGTCTCGCATTACATGGATAGGATGTATCGACAGGAGAAGGTGAACCACTCATCTTGCTCATATGCCATAGGAGAAGGTGAACAACTCATCCTATGCATATATCAACCATCGTGGGGTATCACAGGGGAAGGTGAACCACTCACCTTGTACACAACACACCACTAGGGAAGGTGAAACATTCACCCTATGGTCGCTCATAGCTCTAAGAAGTACCCCAAGCCCCCCAGAGCTCCCGAGCTCAACATCCATCTCATACGGGACCCTCATAAGAGGGTCTCTGCATGACTCCAAGTCGTTCACGAAAGGTTAAGAATTTGACCTTCCCTAAGGGCTTCGTAAGAATATCTGCGACCTGTTCATTAGTCCCAATGTGATGGAGACTTATTGCTCCTCGTTGTACAATATCCTGGATAAAGTGGTACATGATATCAATATGCTTGTAGCAGTCATAAAACATGAGATTCTCATAAAGACGAATCCCACTTTGGTTGTCGTGGTAGATCACGGTGGTATCCGACACATGCCCAAACAACTCACTAAAGATCTTCCTCAACTAAACAACATCACATGAGGCTATGCTAGCAAAAATATATTCGGCCTCAGCGATGCTCAAGCAACCGTTTTCTGCTTCCTCCTCATCGAGGATATCGAAGCAGAACCTAGTAAGAAGCAACATCTCGATGTGCTCTTACGATCCACCACACCTCCATGCCAGTGATAATTAGAATAACCATGGAGCCTCAAATTCCCAACAATGTATCTTAGTCCATAGGTGATTATGCCCTAGATATATCTCAAGAGATTCTTGGCAGCAATCCAATGTTTGTGACGGGGCTTGACCATAAATTGACTCAATGTATTCATTACAAAGCATATGTTTGGACGGGAGTTCACTAAGAACATTAGGACCCCCACGAGTTGACGATACTCAAACGGACTTCCCAAATTGGACCCAACAACACTTCCGCATAATTTCTTGAAGTTAAGTTCCATTGGAGTAGTCACGGATTTACAATTCACCATCCCAAATCTTTCAAGTAGTTTCACAATGTATTTTCCTTGGGAAAGGAAAATCTGACCTGTTTTTTGCTAGACCTACAAGTCTAGGATGTAGTGCATGAATTGTAGGTCCTTTTTCTCGATTTCAGAAACCAACTCCCTCTTGCATTGATAAGTAAGAGGGTCAGCACTTGTCAGAAAGAGATCATCCACATAAAGTACCAAGATGAGAGGTCTATCATTTTCAACCTTAAAGTAAGAGTTCGGATCTATTGCACTTCTTGTAAATCCCAACTTCATCAGATAGTTGTCGACTCTCTCATACCAAGCCCAGAGAGCTTGATTCAACCCATAAAGGGCTTTCTTCAACCTGCATACATGTGTCTCCTGATCTTGAACTTCGAACCCCTTGCGGTTTTCAACATAGACTTCCTCCTTAAGTGAGCCATGCAAGAAGGCGGTCTTGACATCCATTTGATGTAAATTCCATCCTTGTGAGGCAGCAAGGGCAATGATCGAACAAATGGTGGTATATCGGGCAACTAGTGCAAATATCTCAATATATTCTACACCTTCCATTTGAGAGAAGCCTCGAGCAACAAACCTGGCCTTGAGCTTTTCAGTGCTTCCATTAGCTCCATGCTTGATCTTGTAGAGCCATTTTGAGGTGACAACAGATTTGTCCTTAAGTCTAGTGACCACATCCCAGACATCATTCTTCATAATCGACTCATACTCTTTGTTCATAGCATCCTTCCAAACTTGGTGCTTCACAACTTCTTCGAATGTGCAAGGCTTAGTTTGAACAATGGTTCTCATGGCAGCTAAGTACCCTTGGTACCTATTCGGCTTCTTACTTTCACAAAATGTCCCCCTTGGTGCAATATGTTTCTTGACATCTTTGAGAGTGTCCCTAAGCCATGAGGGTCTCCCTTTTGAGGAGGAGGGCTCATGAGGAGGTGGATCAATGGGATCCATCGATCCTTCAGCATCGGGCATCAGCTCGTGCTTCTGTTCTCCCTGTTTTCCTATATTTGCTTCTTTGTCCTTCCTTGGAATAAGAAGGTTCCTAATTTTCCCAATGGCAAAATCTTCATCGAAGATGACATCATGACTTATTACCACTTCTCTTTGACCAAGCACATAGATTCTATATGCCTTGGAAGTTTCACTGTAGCCCACAAATGTTCCTTTCTTCCCAGATGCATCCAATTTGCTTCTCTTTTATTCCGGCACATGAAAATACACGGGGCTACCAAAAATTCTAAAATGAGAAACATCATGTTTCTTACCGGTGAAAACTGCTTTAGGAGTTTTAGAGTACAATGCTTGATCAGGGCATCGATTTTGAACATACACGGCAATGTTGACAACTTCTCCCCATAGGAACTTCAGAAGGCCTTGATCATTAAGCATGGCACTAGTGCCTTCTATAATAAACGATTCCTCCTTTCAGCAACACCATTTTTCTGAGGAGTATATGCGGTAGTAGTCTCCCTCTTAATGCCAACTTCTCTACAATAGTCATTGAACCCATTTGATTCATATTCGGTTCCATTATCGGTCCTCAATATTTTGATCTTCTTCCCTGTTTGATTTTCAACCAAGGCTTTGAAAGAGCGGAACCATGTGAACACTTTGTCCTTCTTCTTCAAGAAATATATCGAATTTTTGTGAGAGAAGTCATCCACAAAGATAACGTAATATAAATATCCTCCCAAAGATGTCATGGGCAACATACCAAATAGATCAGAATGAACCAATTGCAAAATGTTGGTAGTCTTGCTATCACTTGAGGGGAATAGTCCCCTTGTATGTTTTCCTTCGGCACATCCTTGACAAACACCTTCATGTTCTACTTTAAATCGGGCATACCTGTCACCATCTTCCTTGCATCGAGTAGAGCCTTGTAATGTAGATGAGCACACCTCCGATGCCATAATTCGGATTAAAGAGATGTGTAGCATGACATATCTCCCAATGGACTTCCTCCAACTTGATATGGGCTATCAACCTTGAATCCAAAATTAAATACTTCTTTGAAATTTCTTTTCCAAACACGTACCTTTCCATCAATGAATGCCACCTTGAATCCTTCGTCCTCCATTGCCAAAATGGATACCAGGTTCTTCTTTAGATCGGGTACATATAGTACATCTTGTAGATGAATTATGTTACCTTGATTCAATTGAAGAGTAACATTCCTAGTCCCTTTCACAGGATAAGTGGCATTGTCTCCAAGAATGATTTCCAAATTTGTATCCTTTTCTATTAGATTTAAAAGCCTCCTTATAACCAGTGAAGTGCCATGAGGCACCACTATAAATCAACCAATTTCCCAAGGTATCTAGAGGAGAGGCATTAGAAAAGGCAGATATACGGTACAAAATGCAGATATACGGTACAATTCTTATATACAATACAATTCTTTTTACTTGTTATCTACAACATTAGATTCGTCATACCTGGAGTTTCTTGATCTTTTGGGAGGTCGACCATTTCCAAGTTGAGTAGCGGGAGCATTCCTTTTTCCTTTGTTGTTGAACCTGCCATTTGATTGTTGTTTCCCTTGAAATTGTTGCGGTTGTTATTGTCATCATCTCGAGGTGTATCACTTCTATTAGGACACTCCCTAGCATAGTGGCCAAACTTGTTACAAATGAAGCATCTACCCTTTCTTCCATCTTTGAATCACGTTCTCCCTTGACATTGTTTCTTTGAACCTGCGTTGTTCTTTCTTTTAGCATGAGCGGAGAATGCAGTATGATCGTTCTAATTTGAAGGCATGTCTCTCTCTATCATCCTTGTTTCTTCTTGAGTAAATGTAATCAACAATTCATTAAAACCTGGAATTCTGTCATTGTTGAGGATAGTAGTGTTGAACACATGTCATTCACGAGGGAGACCTCCAAGGGCAATAAGAGTGAGCTCCCTGGTAGCAATAACTTCTCCAATTGAAAGAAGATCATTTTTTATTTCGGTAATCCTCTTGAAGTAGGATTGGATATCTTCTCTTCTTCCCTTCTTTATGTCCTTCAACTTATTCTTGAAAAAGAGGACTTGGTTTGCATTGTTAGCTGTGAACATGCAACCAACTTGTCATATATCTTCTTAGATGTGTTCAAATCGGAGATGTAAGCAATTAAATGCTTATGAATAGAATCCCTTATGATCTTCTTAGCTTTGACTTCACCTTTCTTGTACTTTGTCTTAGTGGTAGACGGTGAATTTGAAGGAGGTTCAATAATCTTTCCTTGCACATAGTTTATAACATCATGCTCTTCCAAAGTCAAATCAAGACACATCTTCCATGCATGATAATCAGACTTATCATGGAGCTTGTCATCGGGTTTGAAGTAAGATGAGGAGGCCTTTGAATCTTGTCCTTGTGCAACAAATCTTAGTGATTGCTCTTCTCACTCTTGCTTGGGCTTAGTCTTAACCTCAACTCTAATACCATTTTAATTTTATGTTAGCCTCTCTCATAAAACAATAATAAATCCAAAAATAAATTAATTAATTAAATATTCCAAGTTAGGAATTTGTGCCTAACTCTTGGGCTGTTCCTCTAAGATAGGAGTTAGTTTAGGTAACTCCTACATAGGTGTGTGTTTGGTGAGAAATTATTTCAACCAAAGGAGAAATTATCTCAACCAAAGGTGTCTAAGATAGCATGCACTATCTTGAGAACACTCTCTCTCATCTATTTATTTGTAACACTATATTCAATTATTTTAATAATGAAATGAGAGTGAGAATACCTAAGGTAGCATGAGGCTTTAGCCTTTTTCTGTCAATATTTTGTGTCTGGTTTATTATGTGTGTTTTATATATTTGTGAGTTAATTTCATTTTCCAATATTTTAGATAGCAATGGTATGTTCTATGCTTTAGAGCAATTTACTTCAATTCTTCTTATTAGCCCAATATCAATTTCCAACATGGAAAATTTTAGGGGCGAATGTTCGCCAAATGGCGAAATTAAGGGGTTTTAAATTTTTAGTGGGCGAATATTTTGTATCATAGTACATTTTTACAAATCACTTCAAATAGCCCACCTTATTTTAAGGGAGAGGGTAAAAAAAGTAAATTTAGCCCTTGAAATTTGGAGTTACAACCTTCCATTGGCCCTAATTTTCAAGAATAGGTTTTATTTAAGTGAATCCTATGGGCCAAATACCATATTTATAAAAGAGGTATGGTAAATTAAATAAAATATAATAAATTAGAAAGGTATGGTAACTAACTAAAACCTTTTTTTAATTTACTCCATAAGTCACCTTATTATACATGAAGGGTGTTAAAAATATAAATAAAGTGGAGGTATGGTAAATAAATAAAACCTCTTTTTATACTTACTCAAAAGATATGGTAAAGAAATAAAAATATAAATAAACTAGACGTATGGTAAATAAATAAAACCTCTTTTTATATTTAGTCCATAACCCCCTTTCTATTTATGAAGGCTCAGAAAAAGAGGTTTTATTTAAGTGAATCCTATGGGCCAAATACCATATTTGTAAAAGAGGTATGGTAAATTAATAAAAATAAATAAACGAGAGGTATGGTAAAAACATAAAACATTTTTTTATATTTACTCCATAAGTCACCTTATATTTACGAACACTCAAAAAATGTGTTATATTTAGGTGAAATCTATGGGCAAAATACTATGGGACAAATACCATGGACTAGATTATTATTAATACCATGCAAAAAAAAATTATTAACCCTAATATTAGTATTAATAAAAATAAAAATGGCACATGGTATTGACCCATGGTATTCACCAAAATGGCACATGGTATTGACCCATGGTATTCACTTGGAATGTAGCCTATTTAAATGGGGGAATTAAACCAGAATAGATCCATCTTTACTCTGGATCTACTAACCCCCGAGAGGTATCAAATATCGTGATATGTAAACTAGCATAGAGTGAAAAAATATTTGATCCGATCAAGAGTAAAAATGGATGTTGTAATTTAATGTATGTTAAACATTTTAGCTTGGTTAAAATAAAAATAAAATAAAATCAACTATTAATTTTATTAATTTTTATAAATTACTAATAGTAATCTTTAAGCTCCAGGTTTATGATAACCCATGGTATTGCCCCATGGTATTCATGTGACTATAGACTATTTAAAGGGGAAATTCTATCTTAGATCCATCTTAATTCTAGGTCTACCAAGTGCTCAGAGGGATAAATAGATTTCATCCCCCTAAGAGTGGTAGATGTGGAGTTAAGATGGATATAGGTTGGTTTTTATGATAATGAAGATATTAAATAGACTTAGGAAATTATATTGTAAAAACATCTTAAGGTGAATGGTTAAAGCATAGACATTGGACAAGTATATTGTATACTTCTGTTTTAAACTGAAACAAATCCAGGGCTAAAAGGAATGGATTGATTGCACTAGTCATCCTTCTATAACTTTCCAACATATGCTGGAGTAAACAGATTGTAATTTGGGTAATTTTTCTAATTGCAAACGGAACATACTTATGTATTGGCGTGGTGGTTACGAGGTCCCTAGAAGAAGAGTAAACAGATTGTAATTTGGGTAATTTTTCTAATTGCAAACAGGAACATAGAAGTGATGAATTTGAATTTTTCTTGGTTTTATATATAGTATTAGGTTTTTTCTCACGCTTTCTGTGAATGGCATGGGTGAATTTTATCTTACAACCACTAGATTATCGATATGTAATTTCGGTAATTTTGATTTCAAAAGATATTTTAAAGAAATGCAATGATTTCATTTGTGTATTCAATAAACACAAGATTTTATAATTGAGTAAAATATTCGCCATGCCTGGTGAGAGATTCGCCAAAAAATTATATATACATATCATATTATTGATAAAATCGCCTTCCATTTTTCCTATATACCATGGAGATTCGCCCATTTATTATACATGTAAATTTAGGGGGGGTTCTTAAAATTTTCCCTGGTGAAAGCCCCTTGGAGGATGAAATTGCATTGATTCTAGTTGTAGGAGGGGGAAGATCAAATATACCCATCAAGGAAGAGTACATCCCTACTCCTAAATTCTCTATAGGTTGACAAGGATTATCCATCAATGGAACGGTAGAATTTGAAGTTGCACGAGAATCGCCAGGAGAATAATCTAATTGATCAATTTTAACAATTCTCCCCTCGTGAGGAAAACAAAGGATGTGAAACAAAGATGAAACTACGGTGTTCATCTCATAAATCCAATTTCTTCCCAAGGGGAGGTTGTAATCCATGTTGGCATCAACGATTTCTACCTCAATATACACATATAGGAAAAGTCGGGATAATTTCGTGTGGCCTATGAGAATGACCATCAAATGGTGTTAAGAGAGTCAGTGAAGGAACAGCTGAAGGTGATCTAATGGCCTTCCAACATGACATGGAAATTACGCATGTGGAAGCTCCCTCATCTATAACTATCTGAAAAATATTGGTTTTCCGGTAAGTAGACTTTATCTGGAAAGCCATATGATGAGGAAGTCTCTTTTTGACATTGAACATATCAAAAGTGAGTGCTAAAACATTTTTTGGATCTACTGCCCTGATTGCCGAAAGAAAAGCACTTCTTTCAGAAGGACACGGTTGGGTTACCTCCAATGCAGACATAGCACATGGACTTTGAGCTAGATCTTCTACCATCGAGTAGTTCTGGGCTTCCCTAGGATTAGGGTTAATCGTCGAGCACTTAGCGGAACCTTTCGGTATCTAAGGTATAGACTCAACAGAGAGTCACTCAAAATGAAGCGGGTCTGAGGTTTCGAGAACAAATTTTGCCTTAGATGTTTTCATTTCACTGTAATCATCTGTGCATGTGGCAACGTCGACATGCGAGTTCATCATATACACATTTGAGGAATTTTCCCCTTCCTAGTTGCCCCCTGCGGAGGTACCAGCATTCGAGTTCACACCAACAAGTAATTGCTACCCTTGGGGAAAAGGGTTAGTCAGGACAACTTGGGAGCTAGAGGACCCTTGCTACACTAACAAGTGCTGAGCATCCCAAATCTTGGGGTAGAGGTGAGTCAAATGATCTCCATTGCGTAACTAGCATGGAAATTTAACTTTCTTCTTAGAATCTTTTCTACCCTCACCGGCACCATTGCCGAGCTTGTTCACATTACCCTTCTCTTCCTGATTCTTCTTCTTACCTCATCCATTCTTGTTCCCATTGGATTGTTGATTTCCTTTGGGGTTAGAAGCCTGGATGATGTTAATGGAGGTAGTTTGGGAGGGTGAAGGTGTAGACGGTGTTGCATGGTTAGAAGAAGTAGTTTGTAAAGACAACTGCTACAATTGGTTCAAAAGGTTCACTGCATTTGCGTCAATTAATCCAACCATACCATCGGTGTGAGAGCCAAGCTTCGGTTTGGCTAAATCAACCTTGGATCTAAGAGTGTCAGGTAATATTTTTTGAGGAGTCCCAGACTGAGAATATATCAATTCTAATTACTAGGCTCGAAAAATAGCCTACTCTTCCGAATAAACACTAGAAAGAGAAACATCCTTAGAGATTTTAGGTTGTAAAGATTTTAAAAACCATTTGAGATGGAACTCTGGTGGAATTTTGGCTTTGATAAGCCTCTTTCTCCATGTCCATTCCTAGATATGATCCGAAATGTGAGTTGCCATGTCTTGATGAAAATTGGCTAGAAGTTTAGTTTCAGCTTCATAATAGTCAGGCAACTGAAAATGGTTTAAGAAAATATTAGCCAAACCAACGAAAGAAGTAAAAGTGCCCCCTGGCAACTCTATATACCATTTGGCCACGTTACCCATTAAGGTGTGCTGAAATAACCTCAACCTGACTGATTCATCGATCAGGGAGTTTGATGAGCACCATAAATGGAACATGGTCACATGGTCTCCCCGGCCTTAACCATTCTGCCCTTCTAATTTTGGAATATCCGATGGAAGTTTAGTTGGGACTGGAGGCTAAGTCATATTGTACCTAATTGGATCATTCGTCAATTTAGTCAAGTCTGGCAAATTAAGCGTGGCCAGAAAAGGAAGTCTTGGAGGACCTTGGGGATTCCATTCGGATTGGGTGGGGTTCCCATAGGTCTGAAAAGAATGACCTAGATTTTGAAAGGCACCAGGTTGCTCGAAGTAGCTTATAGAGCCTACTACACCAAAGGGTGATCCTTGTGGTCCAACAAAACTCGAAGTTTGACCAACTCCAGTTGAAAATCCTTCGTAACCGGTAAATTTACCCCCTAACGAAGTATTGAAAGGAGCTGACAACCCCTGATAAGGGTTCCAAGCATTAGAAAAGGGTGAAAAACTTTGAAATGAATTAACTGAGGAATATGGCACATTCCCTTGTTGGCTGAAAAACTGATTCCCAGCTCCTATCCCACTAACCACAGGGTTTGTCCAACTTTAAAAGGGGTTACCACCTTGACTTATGAAAGGAAAAGGAATAGACTCTACTGTCAGATTGGAATGTAGTATATGACCACTTCCAAATGGGAAACCCTAAGAAGAATCCTATCCACTCATCATGGATGTGGAGGCGGTTGATGGTATATTCAACGGAATTGAAGGAATACCTTGAGAGAGCATTCCAAAAGGGAAAAATACAAAACTGGATGCATTAGCTTGAGAACTTCCACTTGTTGACGGAATTGAAGTAGACCCAAATAAGGAAGTGTTGGGAGTGTTAGAAGGGATGGAAATAGTTCCTCCCCCTTACACAAATATGGGAGTCTGCATGCTCGCAACACTCGTGGTGGATGCCATGCTTACAACAGTGGTCATCAAAGTGATTGATGTGTGTGGACCTCGGCTTGAAGGCTTGTGAGTTGGAGTTCCAACGTATAACAATACACCTGGATGATCAGGAGGGAGAAGATAATTCGGAGCTGCTACCAAATCTGAAAGCTCTTCTACTTCAATATTATCTTCCGACTGGAAGAGTACTTGAGAAAGAACTAGTGTGTTCCTCTCTAACTCTGTGGTAGTACTAGGTCTATCTTGTGAACTAATACCCCCAAGCAGAGTATCAATTTCCAATGTGCCTACTGCCACTGGTAGAATCGCTCCTACGCCTTCTAGGAGAAGGCTCTAGACTCGTAGGTGAAAGCCTATGAAGTCTCCGGGACTGTCGAAATGGTCATTCAGACACTTTGAATTATTTTTATAAGATCTACTTAAAGACTCAAGAAAATTAAAAGCTAGGATGACTAGGAGCACATAACACACACTAAAAAATGTCCCTAAAGAGATCAGGAATCAAACAACTTCCTGGTATTTCCGCTCTAGGTGATTAGGATCGGACACCAAAATACAAGAAAGTTAATAATAAGGGCCTTCTGAAAATAGACTGGGGTAATTACACCCCAGGTCTACTAGTGAAGGTATCAGAGGTAGTTACATTGACCTCCAGACAACAGCCTTTACCAGTGCAAGCCCCCAACCTTCGCAAGGGTGCCACGGGATTCCCCTCTGCAACCACCGGTGTGGATCCCTAGGATAGGCAACTAAAGACACCAACTCGTATTAGAAGCTGGACGAAATAGTTGTGAGGTAGGATCCGACAAGTAAGAGAGGGGGTATCTCTCGTCCTCATCTTCACAAACCTTCTTATTTAACTCCCAGTCATGGAGCTTTCCTAGTCTCCCTAACGCTATTGGATTTCACTCTTTAATTAGACTTCTATGTTTTACAATTTAGAGTGGCCTTGGAGAGTTTACTCTCCTCTCACCTAATCCAAGACCCTAAATAAACCTAAAAATTGTTGGTGTATTCTGGTGACAATACAAAAAGTTCTAGTTTATTTTATTAAGCACTTGATTTTAAGTGGTTGTTCTTTTAAGTCAAAGGTTCAATATGGAAATGAAACCGATGGTGTTTGTATGATGCAAAAGAAATTAATGAAAAACTAACTTATATGAAATGTAATCATTTGTTCTTCGATGAAAAGAAATTTCTACTTGGGTTCTAAGAAACTTCTATAAAGCAAAAACTTTTTTATTTTCTTTTCTTATAGCACACTTCATATTCACAAAAGCTAAAAATACTATTGATGCTTTAATAATGCAAAACTATCCTAATGCAAGGTGTACATGATAATGCAAGATCCTAGTTTACTCTAAAAAGAACGAAAGCAATTGTTTATAACTTATTAATAAGCCAACTTAAGTGTTTGAAAAGAATACAAATTTTGAATACAAAATCTTCTCCAACAAGAAGGACTAATAAAAAATATCACAAATCACTTTCAAAAAATCAAAAGAAACCAAAATCAAACTTGGAAAAAGAAGACAAACAATGTTTTTTAAGGACTTTTCTTTTTCAAGAAGTAACAAAAACAACACTTCGAAAGCACTCTATATGCCACCTGTTATCACTTAGGTTGTCCCTAAGCTCCTGTAGGGACACGACCGAGGTAACCACAAACCAATCTTTGGATTGCAGGTTCTAGCCCACCTGCAATCAGAGAGGGCTCTCTCTTAATGATTTAACTTTGTTCATGATGATTTTAGGCTAGTTGTTGGGTACAAGGGGTTTTGTTGTTTTGTTTGGATGGAAGATGTATGCCAGGTAGAAATTCCAAGCAGAGAGGCAAGGTAAAGCGTGATAAGTTTCAAACCATTGGGCATGGAGTCATGGATTAAAGCTTGCTGGTGCGTTTTCTTGGTCACAAGAGGCTTGTGGAGCGAGGTAGACACACATGAGACAATGATCAATTTGCTGAAGGATGGAGTGATGGTTATAGACAAAAGGCAATTAAGAATCTTTCATCAAAACTGACAGAAAGGAGAAGTGAAAGAATGGTTATCTAGGAGCAGTTAAGAATTCCTAAATTATCATTCATAAGTGAAAGAAACAGCGTAAACAAGATCATTTAAGTATGCATTTTCATAACTATTCCTGATGAAAACATGAAAAATCACAGAAATTGAGCCTAAGGTGCAATTAAGCAAATCCTAAGCTATTCTTTTTTTCTGCAATTTAGAAAGCCAGATTTCTAGTAAAACACACATGAATAAAACTAACAGAGTTAAGAAGCACTTATTGAAACATGTCGAAGCACAGGAATTCCACAATCACTCCTCGGCCATTTAAACACAACAGACAGTTACAGAATCCATGCTTTCAACAATCTTTGGTTATAGAAGCATCACAGTTACAGTGCGAGTCTCTGCTTGAGAGAAAGGATTGAAATAACAAAGATCAAACTACTGATGAACAAAACCGACCAACCAACCCCTACTCCATTTTTCAGGGTCGTATATATAAGCAAAATACCTGGAGTCATTTATTACAACTGACCTAAACAGGTCTGCCAAAAATCTTTTCTAAAATCTAATCATTGCTGCAATTAAATGCAAGTGAATCCTTTGGGCTATGCTAGAGGCAACTGAATCAAGTTGAGTTGATGAGGTGTCCTGTGTGGCTTGGTGCAGTGGTTCTGTCATAATTGTGCATTGAGTTCTGGTCCACTGGTCTTCCGTGAGTTTAATGTGCAGTCATTTGTGCTGGTGAGCCTTCAATGCGTCTTCAATTGCTTCCTGACTTTCAGAGCTTTCGTTTTAATGTTGGATTTGCCTCGAGCCTTGAGAAAATATCCTCTGATACACTTTGCCGCTACATTGATGGTCTTCGCCGCTTCCTGATACTCTTTCACGTGCTTTCTGTCTGCAAATTTGATCTGATACTCTTTAATCTTTGTCTCTGGTCTCTCTCTGTCTTCAAATCCGTTTAATTTGGCAAAATTGGGCAATTTCAGGCTTTTTCGGTGCAAAACGGGCCAAGGAATCAAACGATTCCCTAAATATTCCCCAATATGGCTTATTTCCCGTAGCGATGCGCGATTCCGTTTCTCATTTTGGAGCTCCGAAGCTTGAATTTTGCGCTTGCGCGAATTTTCGGTTTTTTGGCTGCTGACGTCAGCAGTACGGCGGATGACGTCAGCATGCTGACGTCAGCAGTGGGGTCCTTTGGTACGGGTATGACGTCAGCATGCTGACGTCATCAAGGTGACGTGGCAGTACGGCGGGGTGACGTGGGTCGGGCGCAGGCTGGGTGAGGTGATGTGGAGGCGACGTGGCAGGGTGAGGTGGCGCTCCTGTTATGTGAGGGGAGGGCGGTTTTGCCTGTGTATCGGACCGCCTTTGGTACGGAGGTGGTTTCTGTCAGGGGCGGCCCGATGCAATGGGAGGCTACCACCTGTCCCGGTGTACGACGGTAAAACCGTCGGATGTCGGGTGGTAACCTACCACCACAATGGGGCGCCCGATGTGAACAAGGGCCGTCGGATCTAGGGGAGGCGATCCGACGATGGATGGAAAAGGGAGATGCGCGGTGTTTAGTAAAAGCGCGTGTGCGTTAAAGGTTTAATTTTTCGCGGCGATGTGGGTTTTGGACTTTAGAGAATGGGTTAAATGTGTTTTACGCAGTGGAAATTTATCAAACAAACCTTAATAGTTTCCAAAGGAGAATGCGCAGGGGGGGGGGGTTA